>CAXIVR010000574.1:0-73006 GCA_964035755.1 Teleogryllus oceanicus
GGGTCGGTTCAATGTTTTCTGAACTCAAAGACGCAATTATCCAATGTTGGGGAATGGGGGGGAATTGATTTTAAGGCACGCGGATATAATTTTATTTTGTCGTGGGGTTCGTGTCAAAAAAACTACTAAGTGTGGGAAAAATCCTTCCTTTTTTTTTTAAAACTTTTTTATGTAAACAACCCCCTTTTTGAACGTGTTAGCAATCATCCCTTTTGACTTGCGCTGCCATGGGCAACAGACACAGGAAAATATTATGCAACATTTGAAAAACTGCGTCCGCTCGCCCTTCCGCGAACCCGTGGCCCATGGGTCCGAGATGGGTCCGATCACCATGATGGGAGGGCCCCGGTCCCCCGACGGGTACAGAGGTGTCACCCACCAGAGGCATCGCAGGGGTACAGAGGTGTCACCCGGGCAGCCCCAGGCCGTTTGCACATCCCCCGCCGGCGTCTCGCGCCACTTGCGAGGTGGTGGGGGAAGTTGGGGGGCAAAAGAAAACCTAAAATTTTGTGAGTTTGAGGGGAACCAAGAGTTCTAGAGTTCTAAAAAGAAAAAAAACTTCTGCAAAAATAAAAAATAATTACAAAAAATTTTTTTAAAAATCCAAAAAGGGCTGGGGGAAAAAGTCGAAATAATAAAAATTTTTAACCATAGGAAGGGTCAGATTTTACATTTCCCCAAAAAACGGGTCAAAACTAAAATAAGAAACAAATTAAAAAAAACTACCATTTTCCCGGGAAAAATCAAAAACTATATTTCAGAGATCTAAACAATGATCTGCCCCACATTTCGAATAGCGAACAGGAGTTCTAAAAAAAATTTCTTTAAATTTTCTGACGTCAAAAAGGGAAAATGCATTTTTTATGTTCATATTTTTAAGTTGAGAGAAAAAATCAAATTTAATTTACTTCTGATCTAGTTCTGGGGAGCAACAAAGAGTTCAAACTTTTGTCGTCCGACAAAAACGAAATTAATTTTAAAAAATTTTTTTCTGAACCTTTGTTGGGGAAAAAAATCTATAAATTATCTTTGACAGTTTCCCAAAAGATCCGGGGGGAACAAAGAATTTTATGAAACTTTTAAAACTTTTTTTTGGACATCAAACACAGGAATTATTTTAAAAAACATTTTTTGACTCCATTCCCAAAAACAAAATTTTAAAATTTACTTGACAGTTCTGACCAGGGGCTGGGGAGGAAAATGAGCCAATGAAAATTCTAAATACTTTTCATCCCCGCAAAAAGGGGTTTTTAAACTATGTTAATTTTTTTTCTGCCATTTGGGAAAAAAAAAAAATTAACTTTTAAAGTTCTACCAGAGTTCAAAAACAAAAAATTTTTGTGTTCAAAACACATTTCCGTCCGTAAACACGGGCATTATTAAGAAACATTTGTTAATTTTTTTTTAACTTAGCCATTCGAGGAACAAAATTTCAAAACTTCACTCTGGGAAAACAAAAAAACCTGAAATTTTTAACATTTTTTTATTTAACTTTACTCTGTCTACATAAAAATAATCTGTGGGTAATGATAGACTTTTAAAAAGGTACAGTGTATTTCATTTTTATATTACATTATTATCATATGAACAATTGAATGAAATATGAAAGTGAAAATGATGAAAAGGAAGGTATTCTGTTAATTGTTATAAAATTATCTTAAGGGTTTAACACTATGAAATTTGTCAAAAGTAATTTGAAAACTGCATTTCAAAAACTAGTGACACCTCAATTTCTAAATAGTGTTCAATACTGGTATTAAAATGCAGTTTACTTAACCAAATTATTTGCAAGTGCTACAGGGTAAGATAATAAAACTGATTCTGATATGCTAACTTATTCAGTTTTCATTTTGTAAACAATTACAAAACACTGAGCACAGAATCAGAAAATGAAAAATCTATTCTGAGATTGTTAGATCTCAGAGAATTATCGAATCCAAATAGAAAGCTGTATTCAACGGCTTCCAATCAAAGATGGAGAGGACTTTGATCAACTACAAAAAAAAATATTTCAAGTACATTAGAATGATTCTTCCCCAAAATGAGTGGTCAAAGCACGACTTAAAACCAGTACTGGGGTAGAAAACCCCTTGTGAGGGCAGAGGGCAGGCTGCTTCAGGTGACACTCAACAATTGTACTAAGTTTTAGAAAATCATTACTTACAAAATTTTAACTAAATTATTCATTTTGAATCTGTTTATTTGATTTGATTTTTTTAAAATTTTTTTTTTTTCAGTAGTTCAATAAATATCACAGTACCATTCATAAGCTTTGGGTTTTTTCATTGCCAATTTAGAAACCTGATGATTCTTCAAATACTTTGTCTTAAAAGTTAAATACACTAAAAACACATTCACACTCCATTGAAATTTATTAGCTTTATGGTTTGCCATTTCTCTGTTACCTATTTATTTTTTGAATACTACCCTTTTTGGTAATTTATAAAAATTTCGTGTACTTTATTCAGTTTCATTCATTGGGCATTGATAATAAGACCTACCAAAAGAGTGAATAAAATGTTCATCTAATATTCTATAATTTTTAAACAGTCAAGAAAAATTCCCAGTTTCCCCAAATGATTCCAAATCTGAAGAGAAAAAAGAAGGAAGAAGTACCCTTGTTGACAAAATGTTGACGCAACATTTTTCACAGATTGGAAAGACTGAGAGCTGTTTTGAAGAAAAAATCACACATTTCGGGGGTTGGACCCCAAAACATGCATTCTCAACAAAATATCGACATTGATTTTGTCAAAATTTGCAACCCTCTTCTGTAATATGTATTCGGAAAATAAAAATGTATGTAGAAGAAATAGTAAGAAACCATCGTAAACTAGAGACAAAAATAACAGATATTACTTAAATTGCATTTTATTAGAAATGATAGTGAGTAGTAAAGTAAGTGATTTATTTATTATAATTATCCACATCCCATTGTAGATTCTCTTCCTCCTTCAGGTATATAGGCATTGCCTGTTACACCCGTCCCATCTGGTCACCCCCTTTCTTCTTCAGACACCAGGATTTCTTGCCTTTTGGGCTATATTTTAGAATTATTTTGGCAGTCGATTGTTTGCATCCTTTTAATGTGCTGCATCCAGGAATTTCGACAGTAATTTAAATTTCTCTGAAATTTACATACACCAAGTTCTTTATGAATTTCTAAATTCCTTTCTGGTCCATCAGCTTATAACCAGCTACTGATTTCAGAAATCTCATTTCAGCACTTAGTAGTCTTGTGCTATTTTTTTTGGTCATTGTCCATTTACTCCATATTAAAAGTAGGGATACTTAATACATTATAGAAATTAATCATGGTTTCCTTTCTGACTTTCTTTCCAGGGTTCTAGGATTGTTCTGTTTATAAAAATTTCGTTTTTCAATTTCCTTGTATATCTATTTCCACCTGTATGACTTTTTGTAAGCCCAAGAAATTGAAACTTGAAACTTGTTCTATAGGTGAATTGTATACAACTAATTTGATCTAATCAGTTCCATCCTTCAAAGGGCCCATGATTTTTGTTTTGTTGAGGATATACAGAGATTGACATTTGTTACATTTTGTAAATCAAACAGTGCTTGAGTCTTTATTCATCATTTGCTATTATGTTGTCATCCACAATTATGGTCATTGATTCTTTTTGTCCCATGCTATAAGATTTTAGTCTGATATCCATATATTAATGTTCATGAAATATAAACTAAAAGAATTGGACAACTAATCCTTGCCTTACTGGGGTTTATTATCTGTTTTATTCTCTTGGCCTTTGTACAAGTAGCTCTTTTATTAAATTCTCTATGTGTTTATAAATTCTATTCTCTCTCAATGATCTGTTGACAATATTATCAGAGTAAGGCTTACCTTCCTAAAACCATTTTGTTCTTTTAATAACATGGTCTCCACAATATTCGCCCTTCTGAATGCAATTATTTTTGAATAGACTTGAAGCAACATTTAAAAGATCTCTATAATTTTCACAGGATGACTGGTCCCTTTCTTATTACTTCAATTTTCCACTTTATGTATAAGCACTTTCTTCCAACATAGATTGAGAAAGGTAAGACCTGTTTGTTTAAATTTTCTGAGGATATTTGATCATTTCACTTTAATACCATCGTCTTAATTTGCTTTCATTTTATATTTTTTAGGCATCATCCAGTTCCCTATTCTTTCATCAATTTCCTTTCTGTTTTGCGCCTGTGTGTTGTTTTTGTAACCAGGTTCTGTCCATAAACGCTTATAATAAGAGAGGAATTGTTATGTTACAACTTCAAATTTGCTGTATCTTTCACCCCCATTCAAATGTTGCATTACTTTATACATTGCACATGTGATTATTTACATTTATAATCACATTTATACTTTTACAATTGTCTGGCGCCTGTTATCATGCTCCAGGTCAGCTATGTATCTGCACAGCCCTTTTTTGTTCCTTCCTTAGTAAGACTCTTACTAGTTTGATGCATTAGAATACTTTCTTTGGACATGGTCTCTGTCTCTTTGATATTTCAAATATGCCTTTTTCTTTGTATTCAGTCTCCCGTATCTCCTTATTCCATATTTGTAGCCTTTAACTTTCATTTTTGAGAAGAAGTACAATTTTTCCATTGCTGAAGTCTTTATCACTGTTTTAATACGTTTCTTTCCCCTTTGATATCTTGAATTATAGGGATTTTCCATTCATTTCATCTAGTGCTTTAATCGGTATGGAGTCTTTTGAGTTTTTTGGAGTCTTCTTGAAGAAATAGACTTTTTATGTTTTTTGTCAGATGAAACCATTTTTTCTTCATTTTATACCATCTTGTAGAGTTTCAATTCAATCAATGCAAAATGGTCACTGTACATATCCCATCCTTATACCTCTTGCCAGTGTCTTTTGTCTTTTTATTTGCTAAGATGTAATCAATTGTGCTACCGTCCATGTGCTGACCATGTGCACTTATGTATCTGTTTTGTGGAAAGAAGGTATTCATAACTTTAGTTATTGAAGCAAGCAAAAACTTGCATAGTTTTTCCATTATAATTTAGCACATGATCCTCTTACATTTACAATCACATCATTTATTTGCAATTTTCCAATCTAGCATTCTGATCCAATTATTAAATAGTCATTCTTATTTATTTCAATATACTTTTTTGAAGTAGACAAAAAACTCTTCAGTTTCTTGTTTCTTTCCTTCTGGTCGTAGACAAAATGAAGGAAATGAATCCTCTGTCAACCTTACACCCATAGTTGCAATTGTTGAGATCAGTTATAAGTTGTAAAACCCTATTGTGAGATTACACAAAAATTTAATGAAAACTTCAAGTACCTATTCAAACTAAATAATTTATTAAATGAAAATTAATAAGTTTAATAATCTGTATTTTACTAAATATTAATTTTTCCAATTTGTGTATGCATTAGACATTTGTATTCTTGCAAAGTGAAATGAATCATGAGAATTTTTATTTGTCAAAGATATTAACAATCGTGCTTCTGTATACATTTCCTGAAGCATTTTTCCTTGTTCTTTTTCAGAGCTTCAATAAGATGAACAAAATAACCAGCATAAATTTAAGAAGCACCTAGTATATTATTTTCTCATATATGCAGTACAAAGAAAGTTTTGTAATGTTCAGAGAATTGATATTGAGTTTTTCAAAACATAACATAAAAGTAATTTTATATACTTTACATAAAGAACTAAATTAATTTGAAGATTAAATCAATTTTTATAATAATCAAATTAATATAATAATCAATGTTTTATAATCATAAAATATTTAATAAATAAATGAATACAGATAATATTGGTACAATTAATAGACTCTTTTCAAGTGGAAGATATCTAAAAGAAGAGTTACTACCTGGTGACACATCATCTGTAGTAACTCCATTCTGACAAGAGTATAATTAATTTTTAGCAATAATTTGAATCATTGATGTGTTAGCATGTGATATATTACATTTGAAGCTTTATAACAGATTTCAGCAACAAACCCAAAATATGAGTATGTTGTAAATGTTTCATTATTAGTAAAGACTTCACTGGTAAAAAGTTTATAAATTGGATGGGAAGAAATGAAAAAAACACTATGAAATATAGGCAAGAGATAAATTAAGGTTTTGGATGAAACCAAAAATATAAGTAAAACACAAACAGCTTCATTATTAGGTTTTCATACAATGTAACGGGAAAATGTTTAATGCATGTTTCCCTATTTAAAAAAACAACATCAGGGTAACATAGTAAAAAGCAGAAATACAGAAATCTATGTGTGTTAGATTTCACCATGTAAACTTTGTTCATTTATTTATTGATAATTTGATCCTTCCATAATTTTTTACATTTTTAATTTGCCCAGTAGGGAATTTGTTAGATTTATTGACTTTTGGTAAATGTTTTGTTTTATTCCTTACGAATTTTTATAACATTTGCAGCTATGAATAGGACTGCATTTAAAATAGATGAGAAGTTTCCCAAAAACAATATTTTTGTGTTTGATTTCATAAATTCTTTTGGCTTGGGAATACAATTTATTATTGTTCAATTTCAGACTTTTTGACATCGTTGTGCCTTTGGAGATTCAAATTTACTCACATGAATACTGATCCTAATCCTGGGCAGATCCATCATTTTTCCCAATCCCCAATTTCCCCGACCTTTGGGTTTCAAAAATTGGTAACTCCAATATGGGAGTTTATGAAAATAAATTTTCACATGACTCCAGCAGGGCTGGGACAGGGGTTTATTTTTGACAATTTTCAATTTTTAAACCAAAATTTTCACAATTCAGAAATGTGTAGAATTGATTATTTAAAATTACACCTGATGCATTTCTACCTATTTCCATTTTATATTATTTTATTCTCTTATTCTAAAAATATTTTTTTAGAGGGAGAAAATATTTAATGCCATGAGAGAAATTCATACCTTGAACCTTATTTTAAATAAATATTACAGTAAAACATTTTAATGACTACCTAATTTGTGGCTAAAAGTAGTTGTATAGAGGGTGATCATCTTAGAGAGATGAAAACGATTCTTGGACTTTATTAATTATGTGATATAAACAGAATAATTCTACTTGTCAGATCTAAGTTTTTTTGGCCCAAGTAAATATTAAGACTATTTTATTCCATTAGAAAATTTTAAAAACACAAATATTTTTTTGTTTTGTGACAATCAAAGTAGGTTTATTTTTAAAAATAATTTTTTTTCATACATTAGGTTTTGTATGTTGGTTACAAGCACTTTAGATGTATACATTTAATAAAAATAGATATGTCACATCTGCAAATAAAAAGACAAACATATTTTTGAAGATATTGAATAAAAACCAAAAAAAAAATTAAGAAAGTAGAGAATGAAAATCATTGCAAAATTAAGTGTTGGTGTAAAAATATATAAGTAGTAAATACAAAATATAAAATAGACAAGAGAACTTACAAAACATTTAATTATGCACATATTCATAATAATTTTAAAATTTAAAAAAAGAAAAAAACCACTCTAAAAACGGGAAATTTTCCCCAAATAAAAAACATACATCCTCACTGAAATGGAAAGAGGGGTAAGTATGAGAAGAAATAGAGCAGACTAAGGGAAAACTAGACGGTTTTGGAATGTATAACAATGAAAACATGCAAATCTAAAATGTGGGCTGTCAAAAAAAACAATGAGCAAAATCAAGGCAATGTCTAGAAATAATAGTTTGATTTTGTGCCAGTCCCCTTAATGTTATTAACATTCTTTTATTCTTTGCCTGAGAGCACATTTTGTCTGCCCCAAATACGACACAGAACAATCATGACATTTGAGACAATAAACTATATCTTTTTTTATCTCTTAAAGAGATTTTATCTGTGACATTCCAACCACATTTTGTTTAAGAGGCAATTGTTTTTATTTTTATGCCAAATTTTCTATCAGAAAAATTTACTAAAGTAATTTTTTTTCTAGTAACAAAAGGTAAGGGATTGTGTGACATTGTTAGAGGTTTACTTTAAAAATTTCAGTTCATTCCAATTAACAGTATATTATTTTAATTTATTATCCATTATTTAAATTTTATATAAATTTTTTATCCATTATTTTTTAAAAATGGGTAAGCGTTTTGTGAGATACTTATTAATAAAATGAATAGCATAATTGTTTCAGCTTGAGATACAAAGTCAAATTAGTATGATATTTGGAGCAGCAAGATTAATTTCTATCAATGAAATTATATACCATGCCAATGTTTTTATGAGGTTGAGTTGAAAAGAAGTTACGTGAGTGATCAGTGGTACACTCCTTTGAAACCAATTTGTTATTTACCATGATAGAAGTATCAAAATAATTAAATAGTCCAATGGTCGATTTTCTAATGTGAACTAAACAGATTTGATTTGGGAATTAAACATTTAAAAAAATCTGAAAAGTCATTAATGAAGAATAACGTATCAGGTCATCAACATATCTTGTAAAAGAAATGGATTAAAGGTTGATAAAGTGATTCTTTAATTTTTGAATGATAATTTAGCAAAAAAGGGAAATGAGAGAACCACCGACAGGAGTACCTGTTACCTGATGATAAAATCCATAAATTGAAATTCTATGTGAGACGAATGCACCTAACATTAATATAATTTTATTAGGGAAGTCACCCACTTTAGGAGATAAAATTCTAAAGTGATATGATGAGAGAATGGGAATATTTGGAAGAAAGAAACAACATTCAGAGACATGATTTCAATCAGGAGGATCAGATAAATTTAAGAGTTACGAGATAGTACGAAACAGTTATGAACACAATTTGTTCATTGATACCAGTTTAAAAAGTGGGAAATTTAGAAAATTGTAAAATGGTAATGGACCATGCCAATAGATGAAACTATAGATCTCAAGGAAAATTTATTTTATGAGCCATAAGAAACCATAGGCTCTTGAAGTAGATCCAGACATGGTGTGAATCTTATTAAAGATTTTAAGTCAACTATATTTCAAAGTCTTCCACTCTTAAAATGTAATTTGTAAATTTTAAAAATTTTGGGGGATACTGCAGTTTAATGAGATATATTTGTCAGTCCGTGAACAGGGACTTAACCTTTTAGTTTATAATCAAAAAAATTTAATGGGCAAAATAACCAATTTTCAACATATGAATAAAATATTAGATGTTTTTTTAGAAATTTCTAGTTTCATTTATGTAGGGCAGTACATGCTCATTTCACGCTCAGATATTTTTATTTAAAAAAATGTTTAAAGAATCAAAACTGACGATCTTAAAATTTGTGTCTTTCATTCTATAACATGGGTCTCAAATTTTTGTGGTGGAATAACAAGTGCCAATTTTCAACATTTGTGATAGGGAAGTTGAAATTTTTCCTAACATGAAAGTGTTAAAAATCTATCTTTGGAATATGTTGGTCAGCTAATTTAAAAAAAAAGTTTTAATACAATTATCAATATCATAGAACACAGGAGACTGACTACAAGCTGTAAAATTTTAAATTAGAAAAGTTTTTGGTTTTTTGCAAAAATTTTTTTAAGAAAAGGTGGTTCAATCTGAAACATTGGGTGGTAGTATTGATCTAAAGATTCACTGCATACAAAGAACTCAAAATTTATTTCAATATTTCTAATCGAGTAACTAAGGAGTTCGTATTTATTGTTATACACCAATTTAAAATCTGAAAATTGAGTTTTGATTTAGCCTAAGGAAATATTTGTTTTATGTTTTGTTGTAGAAGGTGAAGGAGAACTTAGTTTTGATATACAATAAGTGATTAATCTATTTTTACAAAAATATAAAGAAACTACAAATGTGCCTCCCAATATCTCATATTTATCGCCATCTTATAATGTTCTTACTGATATCCATTGAAAAATAAGTTTGGGTGAATGGATGGTCTTCTTACAAATGGTCATTAAAACTTTGCATGGAGATGACCAGGAGTAAATTAGAAAATGAATTAAAAATTAAGGAAAATAGAGGAATACATTAATAACTAATGGTGCTATAATTGACATACTTTCTTGGGTATTTGTAATTCTACAAATCATACTACTACCTGCAAAATGTATTCAAAATCAAAAAGTTTCCATGCTCATACTTGAACACAGATCCTCAAAATAACTTGCAATTTCAAAAAATTCAGAGAGATCAGCAAATGAGCCTCCATCATTCTTGTTAGTGTCTTTTATTTCATTTGAGGAAGGTAGAAAAAATTAAAAGGAGTTTTTTAAGAAAACGTTCTTTAATAATTTGCATTAGTTTCAAACAGAAATTAAGTGAAAACTACTTGTTTTTTCAAACTTGTACATACTTTAAAAGATGCGAGTTTTGGAACAGGTTTTTTAAGAAAAAAATCTCCAACTTTAATTTGTAGTTTGAAATTTTATGTTTTGCAATTTCAGTAATGCAGGAGATTTCAAAACGGACTAGCACCAAGTTTTTCACCATCCTTTGATAGATACGAGGAAAAAATTTAAAGAAAACATTTAGAGCTGTTTGAGAAATAAATTGTTTAAAAATACCAATATCGCGAAAAAATACGCGAAAACTACTAATATTTTCGAAAAATTATTTCAGAACTGTCTTTAAAGATTTCTTTAAAGGGAAAACCTCTATCCTCAATATCGTATTTGTAGGAAGACGCAAAAAATTGAACTTTAATTTTTGAACATCTAAACTTTCTTAAGAATAAATTTAAATTTGTTTAAAAGGCTAACGCATTAAATTAATGTAAATCAGCTTTATTAGAAAACGATTAAATGTGATACCAGATTCTTTTAAGGTCAATAATAAAATTCAAATTGCAAATATTTATTATCTTACCCTTTAAAAAATTAAATTTTGTAATAAATTCAAAGTATACACTGTTACATTATTTCTCAAACAAACACAAAGAATTGTCCTCCTTATAGGGAAATGAATTTTTTATCTACCACTTACAAGAATCACCCGGATCCAGTCTTCACTGGAGGGTTCTCAAATTCCATTTGTCAAGTAGGCAAGCCTATCAAATTATTTTCATTGGCGGCTCTATATTGTTCTTTCGCTTTTCCCCTTTATTTGTGGAGTGCAAAGCGATTTCGTCATTGCATTTCGGCCGTTATTCTCCGGTGCAGTCTCGTGAGGATATCGTACGGGACTTCTTCCTCGCCGCGTTCTTTTCTATACAACCTCTTTCGGATGGGCATAAAGTCCGATGAAGAGTAATATTGTTTTCACGATTCTCGGAAGTTTCCAATCTGGACAATCGCGTCCTTGGGGAATGTGACCTGCTCAATACAGATGACGATGGTTCCAGGGATTTATGGTTTGATAACGGATTACCTACTGGGGATTTTCATTTAATGCCAACCACGCGATAGATCGAGAATGGGTCCTGGTCTGTGCCCTGTGAAAGAAGGAAGACTTCCTCCCAAATTTGAATTGGTCAATGAGAACAATGCCACAGACCAAAATACAAAAATAATCTCTTTCAGACCCTTTTTCAGTCGTACAATTCTTCTCTATGATTTACAAAATATTTGCCATTCGCAATTGGGTGACGACCCTTGCTAGATAAATTTCGACAGGCGCTATCGTACATGTGGGCAGGAGTCCGCACCGACTCCTGCTCTGGACAAATGCGGCCCTTGCCCCATCCGTCAAAATAATATATTTAATTTGGGTCTTGTCACGATCTACGAAGCTGTTTACTAGTGTGTTCTGTAGGTCGTTTCCCAAATATCCATACTTTTAATTGTAGATTTTAATTTCGTGCATTAACAGCGTAAACACATTTTCAATATCTTGTAAATTATACCAAGGCGAATCATCAATTAATCTGAGGCAAATATGTACCAAACCCATTCCAAAGTAATGATTATACAATTAGTATTACAGGAACTGGTGAAATGTGGCTAATCTGCTTACGTTACCATGTAGATGGCAAACATTTGTTTAATAAAACATGTTAGTATATAAATGTACAAAAGATTCATGATTAGTCCAGTCGAGCATTTGTCACCAGTAAAAATGTAAAATTACAAGTATTAACATTTACAAAAAAAGATAACATTGTCAATGATTATATAAATGGAAAATTTTTAAGGCGACAGCAACAAATGTGTCCTACAACTAATGTGTTCTAAAAAGAAACATGTTATGAGCTACTTGAACATAGAGATACATTCAGAAAATACCTATACTGAAATAATTATCGGCCTTCCAGTTACGAAAACGGAACCATGGTAAAATAAGGATTTTAAGATTATGTAACTTGAATATGTTAATGATGATTCATTAGTAGTCAAGATGAGTTTCATAAGTCCCCAGGGGAATCGACACAAAGAGAATCATGTAACATACAATGGGGAAATTTTTAAAGGACCTGCCACCTGGTGCAACCAGATGACATGGCAAAATATTTTGGGAAAATACGGGATGCAAATTTTTAATGATTTTGAGACCTTATACAAGTTGAATACATTAATGACAGTTCATACTATGTTTACTCAGTGAACATTGATTTATGTTCTCCATGACAATCTAAACTTATCTTAGGTAGACCCACTTAAAACATATACCAGTAAAATAATGAATGATCATGACACAAATGATATATTAATACAATGACAATATAATTGTTGTCATTGTCGTTATCAATGTCTGGTATTGAAAATGAGTTTAGATTTAAACAAAAGCTAGTTTACATTAAAGGTACATGTCGTGTTTATAATATACAGACTGGGAGCGGCGCTCAGGTGCATCAACTGATGTCACTGCAGCGCCTCTGACCGGGAGGTCCTAGGTCGAGTCCCGACGTGGCAGATTTTCGACACGGGGTCGACATTAGGTCGAATTCAGTCCTGCCTGGGAGAATCCCAGCGGCCGGCTGCTCTGATCGGAGTTTTTCCGGGGTTTCTCCGATCAACACCAAGCGAATGCCCGGGGCAGTACCTATCAAACGGGCCCCGGGCCCGCGCGATCGTCCTTCCTCTTCCTTGTCCCCATCCTCACCCCTACACACACACACACACACACACACACACACACACTTTCACAACATGCATTACACTACCCCATATCCCGGGGGATCGGTCAGGGGCTTGAGCTGTCCTGCTGGTGGAGAGTCCTGTTAGGGGAAACCCCACCAGCCGACGGGAGGTCGGTGCCGGATCTCGCCATCCAGCGGGGGAAAACACCGCCATCGCCCCAGAAAAACATGCATACAATAAGGGGCCAATGACCGAAACAGTTCAGGCCCGGAAATAAGAAAAAAAAACAAACCAAACTCTAATATACAGAGGGAATTGATTTCAAAAACCTTTGTTTGATAAAACATAAATGTGAATCTTAAACCTTGGCAGGTCCCAAACTTTTGTAATTTGGGAATCTTATTGACGATTTATAGAAAAAAAACAGTGACCAACATTTCACTGTTAGTAATCTAGTACTAAAATCCGTACATTTGAAACATACACCTGTTGAGGTGATTGGTCCTAAGAATTAATCCACTTCCATAATTCCTGGTCCTTTAACTTATTTCAATATGAATAGTTGGTGACGACCAATGCCCAGCTCAGTTGTACTCCGTTATTACAATGGGGTTGTTACAACATAAAGGCACCTGTTTAACACAGGAATAAAATAAATAAGTAAATGTCTTTATTATGGCGAGGCCGCCATTGAGCCTGCTCTTCCGCCTGGCCACTTCAGAATTTAAATTACAATAGCAATAATAAAGGAACTCATTCAATGAAAATACGTACGCAATTTGATGAAGATTTCACATGGATGACAGGGGGAAGTCAGGAGTACGAGTTTGATAGGAAATCGGGAAAGAATCGATGAAATGGAACGGTAGAGAGAAAGGAAAGAAAGAAAGAAAGAAAATGAAAAAGAATCAGTGAAAAAAAAAAAAGTTCTGTTAATTGGTTTATTGAGGTTTGAAGAAGCTAAAATTGCGTACATATTTTGAATTACCCGAGAAAACTAGAAGGGGGAATCTCGTCAGCATACCAGGAAGACACATCAAGTCAAGAGTTTTAAACCTTGAGCAAAATGAAAACATTGAGAGATAATGGTAAATGATTTTGTGTATATTTCATAATATTAACTAATAATTATTATATGATAAAGTGTCGTAAAACTATTTGGTTCTTAAATAAAGTTAAAAAATAAAAAAATGTGGATATAATCAATTTATTTTTAGGAAATGTTAACAGTTAAAATATTCCACAAACTAGCAAATTGGAAAATTTTAAGAATTTAGGAAATTTTTACCGTTTAGAGTATTCCAAGACCCGAAAACCCAACATCTCTCACCGTAAGCCAACGATTATTCTACTTTATTCTGAGACTGCAAGCAAGGGACCATCCCGGCATGCGCATGTGAAGTGTTTACTTGTATTGTGTCTTGGCCTTAAGCCGCCATCCGGATTGAGGGATGGTTTTCCGAAAAACGTAATATGGGTGGTGTAGTCGCTGGCCCTCAGGTTGGGGTCCTCGTATCAATTTAAGTGGTCGAAAAAAGTTTACAAACACAGAAAGTTTCGTATTGCGAAATTGAATTGAGAATTACATAAAATTGACTTCTTCCTATGTGCACTAATCACCCACCTATCACAGTAATTTTACACAGTAAGTTTACAATCCTTCAAACGCACGTCCTTTTGATTGAGCTAGTGCTAGGAAACGAGCAGGCACACAAAATACAGCCCACAATTATTTTAATTCTTATATTACCTATCCATTACTTTTTTTAACTATAGGAATTGAGATAAAAAAATAGAAAATAATAATTCATGTTTATTAATATTTATTTGCATTCGTAAATGGTAACGATAAAACTATTACTATTTTGATAATATATTGTAGGGGAAGGTCTCACGCGTCAGGTTTCGACGTATATTCAAAATTTTATTTCAAAACAAACAAGCGTGAAGTGGCATTTTTCGCTACCTGCGCGGCAGGGTCGGCCGTGCCCGAAAGGCCCCTATTGCATGGTGACGGCGTGGCCGAGCACGCAATGACAGCCGGAAAATTACGGACGCCGCGCCGACGAGTGCCGCGACTCACCCATCAACGTTTCCGAGAATTCCCGACAAGTCCAAATTTCGTCCGCAACCCGCGACGCCAACCGTCGCCGATGACACCGCGATTGGACAGAGCACACCGCATGATTTCAGGGCCGAAAACTGACCGCGGGAGCACCATGTGATTTTGCGACTCATGGAAGGCCACTGTGGGCCCCACGAGCGGGCGTCCAATGGGGAGACGGCGAGTGAGGTTCAGTATTTCCGATGGAGGAGACGGGCGAGGTTGAGTATTTCCGATGGAGGAGACGTGCGAGTAAGGTTGAGTATTTCTGATGGAGGAGACGGGCGAGCAAGGTTGAGTTATCCTGATGGAGGAGACGGGCGAGTAAGGTTGAGTATTTCCGATGGAGGAGACGGGGGAGTAAGGTTGGGTATTTCCGATGGAGGAGAGGCGAGTAAGGTTGAGTTATTCCGATGGAGGAGACGGCGAGTAAGGTTGAGTATTTCGATGGAGAGACGGGAGTAAGGTTGAGTATTTGATGGAGGAGACGGCGAGTAAGGTTGAGTTATTCCGATGGAGGAGACGGCGAGCAAGGTTGAGTTATTCCGATGGAGGAGACGGGGGAGTAAGGTTGAGTTATTCCGATGGAGGGGACGAGGAGTACGGTTGAGTATTTCCGATGGAGGAGACGGGCCAGTAAGGTTGAGTATTTCCGATGGAGGAGACGGGCGAGTAGGTTGAGTATTTCCGATGGAGGAGACGGGCGAGTAGGTTGGGGATTTCTGATGGAGGAGACGGGCGAGTAAGGTTGAGTTATTCCGATGGAGGAGACGGCGAGTAAGGTTGAGTATTCCGATGGAGGAGACGGGCGAGTAAGGTTGAGTTATTCCGATGGAGGAGACGGGCGAGCAAGGTTGAGTTATTTCCCATGGAGGAGACGGGCGAGTAAGGTTGAGTTATTCCGATGGAGGAGACGGCGAGATACGGTTGAGTATTCCCATGGAGGAGACGGGCCAGTAAGGTTGAGTATTTCCGATGGAGGAGACGGGCGAGTAAGGTTGAGTTATTCCGATGGAGGAGACGGCGAGTAGGTTGAGTATTTCCGATGGAGGAGACGGGCGAGTAAGGTTGAGTATTTCCGATGGAGGAGACGGGCCAGTAAGGTTGAGTTATTCCGATGGAGGAGACGGCGAGTAAGGTTGAGTATTTCCGATGGAGGAGACGGGCGAGCAAGGTTGAGTTATTCCGATGGAGGAGACGGGCGAGTAAGGTTGAGTATTTCCGATGGAGGAGACGGGCGAGTAAGGTTGAGTATTTGATGGAGGAGACGGCGAGTAAGGTTGAGTTATTCCGATGGAGGAGACGGGCGAGTAAGGTTGAGTATTTCCGATGGAGGAGACGGGGGAGTAAGGCTTGAGTTATTCCGATGGAGGAGACGGGCGAGCAAGGTTGAGTTATTCCGATGGAGGAGACGGGCGAGTAGGTTGAGTTATTCCGATGGAGGGGACGGCGAGTACGGTTGAGTATTTCCGATGGAGGAGACGGGCCAGTAAGGTTGAGTATTTCCGATGGAGGAGACGGGCGAGTAAGGCTTTAGTTATTCCGATGGAGGAGACGGGCGAGTAAGGTTGAGTATTTTCGATGGAGGGGACGGGGGAGTAAGGTGGAGTATTTCCGCTGGAGGAGACGGGCGAGTAGGGTTGAGTTATTCCGATGGCGGCGAGGGGCGAGCAAGGTTGCGTTATTTTCCGATGGAGGCGACGGGCGAGTAAGGTTGAGTTATTCCGATGGAGGAGACGGCGAGTACGGTTGAGTATTTCCGATGGAGGAGACGGGCCAGTAAGGTTGAGTATTTCGATGGAGGGGACGGCGAGTAAGGTTGAGTTATTCCGATGGAGGAGACGGCTGAGTAAGGTTGAGTTATTCCGATGGAGGAGACGGGCGAGTAAGATTGA
This sequence comes from Teleogryllus oceanicus, assembly GCA_964035755.1. Classification (NCBI taxonomy): domain Eukaryota; kingdom Metazoa; phylum Arthropoda; class Insecta; order Orthoptera; family Gryllidae; genus Teleogryllus; species Teleogryllus oceanicus. Next base: position 16,957 of record CAXIVR010000574.1, read on the forward strand.
GTTATTTCGATGGAGGAGATGGGCGAGTAAGGTTGAGTTATTCCGAAGGAGGACGGGCGAGTAAGGTTGAGTTGTTCCGATGGAGGCAGGCGAGTAAGGCTGAGTTATTCCGATGGAGGAGACGCAGAGTAAAGTTACCTCCGTAAAGTTAGAATCGCAAACTTTCAAAATTATTGATATTAGGCTCAAAATTTGTCGCTGTTTGTTCCTAATTTGTTACGCAAAAAAACAATTTGTCGCTCTTGAATTGACACCACTATTAAGATGCAGCTAACTGATATCAAGTTAGCATCAAACGCAAAAAAACTAACAAATTACAGATTTATTTGTAACCGCGATACCAACTATGATATCAAGTTAGCATCGCAAACGTAAGAAAACCAACAAATTACAGAGAAAATTAACAAAAAATCACATAGGAATTTGCCACTTGTTTGTTGCTCAGAGTTCCAAAATATACAAAATATTGCTCTTCAAATAATACCAGAAATGCGAATTTTTCACAAATGCGATGCCAACTTGATATAAAGTTAGCATCGCAAACTCAAGAAAACAAAGAAATTATCGAGATAAATAAAAATAACAACATAGGAATTTGTCGCTTTTTGTTGCTCCAGATTTTTCCGAAAAGACATTTGTAGCTTTTCAAATAATACCAGAAATGCCATTTTCTGTAAACGCGATGCCAACTGGATATCGAGTTAGCATCTCAAACGCAAAAAAACAAAGAAATTACAGAGGAAATTAAAAATGACTACATATGGAATGGAATTTGTCGTTTTGTTGATCCAGAGTTAAACAAAATTATTGCTCTTCAAAGAAAACTGAAAATGCGAAATTTCGCCCAAAATTTATATCTGAAAATCTGGTTCCAGCCAAAGTAAGCCAAAAATAGAAAACTGCCAAATGTAAATAGAAAGAAAAACGATTTTAAGCAGGAAACACGTGCACCTGTACGCATCTCGCATTCAAGTCCCAGTTTTAAAATAAACATAATATTTATCACACAAAACTAAATTCAATGTAATATACAAAGAAAAAGAATTCTTACAGAAGAGCACATTACACTGCACTTCCTAATATCAATTATTTCTCTCGGCGCACTATATTTTTTTCGGACAAGGACACCCTAAAAGAAAGTGTCGAACTCCCTACAAGTTAGCCAACTGCAAACGAACGAATGTGGGAAAGAGTCCAATGGGCTGAGGGGACAACGACCACAGAACCTTCAGTTATGTTGCCAGCACTAGCTGTCACTTTGGCTCATCCTAGGAAAATCGCTCTATAGCATTCTGTGCTTATATAGTCTTTTTGTTTCTTATAGTTATGTAATGTTAATTAATCTTGTAAAGTAAGTAAAGTCTTGATTGTTTTTATCTCCATTCACTCACTCATTCATATTTGTATCTATTTACACTTATTTATACGTCTAGATAACGCACATTTATTTACTTATTTATTTATTTGTTTATTTATTTTACGTCAGAAAAACAGTTAAAAAATGCGTATGACTGCTATGGGGAAAAGTGAATTGTGTGCACATTTTCAAAATTCTGTGATCCTACACTTAGTCATATACTACTTAAATTTGAATTTTAAAGGAGAAAAACAAAACTCCCCTGCAATAAAATCTATGTTCAAGGATAAAACAATAAATTTTGAATTTTGAAATTTTGAAAGGGAGAAAAAAAAAAAAACTCCCATGTAATAAAATCTATTTTCAAGGATAAATACAATAAATTTTGAATTTTGAAAGGAGAAAACAAAAAAACTCCATGTAATAAAATCTATTTTCAAAGATAAATAAGCAATAAATTTTGGCTCTTATTACTTCCTGCCGCGACAACATGGAAACGATAATTGAATAATTGTATTTCCACTGAATTCTAGAAGACGTACAGAAAATGAAGTTACATTTATGTCCAGAAGCAAAACAAAGGCCATCTCAGCATTTGCTCAATAGATCAGGGAAACTGGACGAAAAACCTGATCGAGATGGGTGTCATTGACCCGGAAGCCGTAGTACAATAGTTGTTACAGGTTGTTATACTCATTTATACAGTCCAAATGGTAAATAATGCATTATGTATCATTGTTAAAATTAATGTTACTTTTCTTGTTATGCTCAGTATAGTCTCTAATTGTATAGAAACAGTTATGCAGCAGAAACGATTTCATTGGGATTTAAACTTTTCTATTGAATTTAATCGTTTAATGTCATCTGGCAAAGTGTTGTAAAATAATGTACATGTATTGTATGTGAATTTTTTGTAATGAGCTGTTGATACTGTCCCCTGATGAATATGATTTCTACGTCGAGTGTTATAGTAATAGACTTCGGCATTTTCTGAAAATATATTCCCGCCCTTGAGCAAGTCATTTTACAAAACCACTGATTCGTAAATAAAAAAACACGGTAATGGTAGAATTCTAGATTAATGAAGGAGGCTTACATGAATCACGTGGGTGGGATTTGGCTATTATTCGTACAATTCGTTTTTGTAATCTAAAAGTCTGGAGCTATAAGACGCATTTCCCAGAATATTATGCCATATCTCAGGCGGGAATGAACATTCGCGAAGTATACACAAGAGCAGTATGAAGGCTGACTGAATTTCCAGAATTCTGAACGCGCAGCATAAAGAACTTAATTGGTGTTCAATTCATTTAAATGGACGTTCCATTTAAGGTTTGACTGGAATTAGAGACCTACAAATTTTGTTGCCTTAACATCAGTCAATGGTACACTGTTCATTTTCAATGGAGCACAGAATTGTTTATTTGAAATGGAAAACTGCATTAAAACCGTTTTTTTTCGTTTACTATTAATTTGTTATTTCGAACCAATTTGAAACATCTGATATTGTACTATTTATGTTTCTATTGCAAAGGATGTTGTATCATCTGCAAAGAGAACCGTTCTTCCGTTTCGAATCGTCGAGGGCATATCGTTTACGTAAAGAGGAACAGAATAGGGCCTAAAATCGATCCTGAGGAACTCCAATGCAACGGGGAAAGAGCCGGAAAGGTGCGTACGTAATGTGCCATCATTCCAGTAATATTTCAACTCTCTGAGATCGTTGTTTGTAGAACATAACCAATCTAGAGCAATCACGAATTCCATATGAAGGTAATTTGGAAAGTAAAAAGTCATGATCAATGATGTCAAAAGCTTTTGAAAGATCTAAAATAATCCAATAGGTGCCTGTTTTGATCTAATGATGAGGCGACATCTTTAAGAAAAGAAAATATAGCTGTTTCCTGATTTTGATTTTCTAAATCCATGTTGGCAATCTGAAAGCGCGTCGTGTTTAGTGAGAAAGGTTTCCCTTCGTACGAAAAAGTCTTTTAATATTTTGAAAACTGATAGAAGAGAAATGGCTGATAATTTTGAATTTCATTTTGTTGCCTTTTTGAAAAGCGGCTTTAATTTTAGTGTTTTGAAAATATCTGAAACGTTCCAGTGCATAAAGATGCATTAAATATGTGAGTTAACGGATGTATAATGGCTACGACAAGTCTTTTAACAAAGAATCCGGAATTCATCTAAACCGACGAATATTTATTTTTTGTTTACCGATTATTTTGAGAATTTCATGGAAAGTTTTTGGGAAAAGAACATTGTGTCTAAAATTTTTGGGGGAACTGTCTGTTTTTTAAATTTTTTGCCTGAAGACCCTTAAGAGATTGGCAGCAATTTCGAAAAAAATGGTTAAAGATTAGCCACTGTTGCCGGATCGTTAAATTTATATCGTTATATTTTAAAACAACATTCTCCACGGGTTTCTAGTTGATTTGGTAGTATTTTTTATTATATTCACATTGCTTTAGTTTTATTATTTTGAGTTCAAAATATCCTGATCGTTTTTCTGATTTTAGCCTGCCTTATGACTTTTCGTAACAATGTTTTGTATTTTTAAAGTAGATAAGGAAATCTTGAGATACGTCATGACGTTTAGAAATAAAATAGAGAGTACGTTTATTTTTACACGATGTTCTAATCCTTTTGTGAAATTTTTACATGTTTGAGAAAAATAAATTATATTTTTCTATTCGTGTCATAGCGTTATAAACTGCCTCCCATGATTCTTTCACAAGTAATCCGTAAATAACTTTATGTTAACTGTAGTAAATGCTCTGCACATGCGTGTTTATTTATTGTGTCAGTATTCATGTTATTAGTAATTGTAAGAATTTGTGCATCATGGTCACTGTAACCTAGATTATTCGTTATTATTTCATATCTAGTTGTGGTTTTGTTAATTATAATTTGATCTATTGCTGTTTGTGATTTAAAAGTATTCCGTGTAGGTATCGTTCACTGTAATATCTAAATTAAAAGAATGAATTAAATTGAGAAACTGCTCTTTTTCGTGGGATTCATTCAGAAAATCAATATTGACAGAAGCCTTCGTTTATGAGCATAAGACATAACCTAACCCGAAGGTATGATTTCAACTTCTTTTTCGCAAACTTCGTACACGTCACCTCTCCAAATTTTTCCTTTAATTTTGCCAGCGTTGTGGAGTTGGTAGAATAACTTAACTGCCATACATACGGGAATCGGTTAATTAGAGATGGTAAAATACCTTTCTGTTTTTAGGTGGCCATTTTGCGTTTGTAAGGTGACCGTAGAGACCTACAGGCGTGCACTATTTATGAAGGTAGTATAAGATCGACGTTAGGCCTAAGATAAGACGTTGACTTCAACGTCCGTCACGTGACTGTTAGTGCATAAGTCGCTACCTTACGGGCGCTAAAACTCCCTAATAAGAACCTGAAATCTAAGCTAAGTTAGGTTAGGAAAATTATTTTTGTAATTGGAGGCCTCACCTCATTTAGGAAGTTGGGATTAAAATCAATTTGTTAAAAAATACGACGTTTTAATGCATTGATGCATGGAAAAGCCGGTCATGAATACTTCCGATTATACTCGTAATTTCAGACTGAGCAACCGGGGCAATGATGCAGACAGGAAATCAGTAGAACAGGTGAGTCGGGTCACTCTGAGATTCATCCCTCTCCTTTCTACGAAGGGTTGGCGAGTGCTGTTTGCTGTCAAACGACTAGATACTAACATAAACAGGGGTATATGGGTGTTACAACATCAACTACTTAATGAAAATTTACAAAAATAAATTAATATAAATTATCACATAAACTAAAGTGACAACTCTCAAGAACAATTCTTAATTACTTATACATACTACATAATCTTGATAATCATAAATACATATTACATTTATGCATATTACAGAATATTACATTTTTTTGTAGATTAGTAGCGCTCTTTTCTTGATTTTACTGATGCAAATTCATCAATGATAAAGTCAAAGTCAAGTTTCTCAGTTTCTCATTCAACGCTCATAAGTACAAAATCACGCAATCATTCTTGCCCCACTGAAGGCCTTAAATAGGATAGTATCAATTTTAACTTGCTGAAATATGTCTCACAGCTTGCAATAGTTACTGCAACAGTTCACATAATTTGACTAGCAATACTCACTACATATACTATATATATTACAATATACAGAAATATGTGCAAAAAGATATACATGTACAAATATTATGATATCAATTAGGTTTCATTAAAATACTTTTATTTTAAATATTGATCTGTAGATTTAACCTTCTGGTGAGTATTATAAAGACCAAAACTAAACATAATGCTTTTCACAATCCAGCTATTTGTAATGATCTCCCTAACAATAAGAACGAATATTTGTTTCAAATTACACAGACATACAAAATAAAAACTAGTGGTGCTAAAACAGCACGTACTCTCTCGCCCCTATTTTCACGCAAAATTACGCAAACAGTTGTCAAATTTTCGAAAAATTGTACACGACATTATGTCAAAATCTATAGATTTTATTAGGATTATTATAATTATTAATTATTTAACTAAAAGATATATCTATCTATAATATTTTAGTTGTAGGAGGACTATGAAACAATATTGAACTTTTGCAATTTTCGAAAACTCAAGGTTTTCAACGAACATGAGACCTACACCATTCTCTTAAACGTCTTTCACACTATCCAACAACAAAATATAAACAAAAACGATTTTTTTTAAATTTCGAAAATATCCCAGGGACTCCATGTAACGTACCTCCAAAATTAAAATATCGGTTTCAAATTGAAGGGGCCGCGATAGCAGCCTGATCCATTGGGGTACATCAATTTTGGACAAAATCGGTTAAACGGTTTGGTTGCTAGCGTTGTTCACAGTCAGATGGACGGACAGACAGACGTTTTGCCGTCAATCGTTTTTTCGTTATCAGGACCCACAAAACATGGTTTCTGGACTACATCTGTGTTAGAAATTTCCCCTTAATTTCTTAAATGAATTTATCCACTTTTTCGTTACCAGTGGCCCGCAATATTTTTTCTGCTGAAAATTCGCCATTTTCTCGCACAGAATTACATAACTTTCTCTGTACTCCGTCGCAAGAAGATAAAATATGTCAGACCCAAAGACTTGGCACATGTGTATGTCTCAGGGTACGTCAACGCGCTGAATCCGAATCTGAAGCTAGAATTGCGCACCGCCATCCAGTTCTTTTAATCGCGAAAATTCATCATAATCTTGTATTTTTGTTGTTTTTGGAGGATGTTGTCAGACTCAAAGACTGTGTCATGTTTCTCTTGTATGTCGACACGCGGAATGCGATGCAGACGACAGAATTCCGCCACCATCCTTCAGTTTCTTGTAAATCGCGAAAAGCGGATGCGAATACTGATATTTGTGCATGTAGCATTATGCGGTACAGAATACGAAAATTTTCAGTCTCAGAATTGACATATTTTCTCTACGTACATCGGCGCGCTGAATCCGAATCCGAACAGACATGCGCCATCACACTGCAGTTTTTATCGCTAAAACCATCGCGAAATTTAAATTCACGGTAGTTTTTGTGAATAAAATAACTGGAGAGCAATCTGGTTTCAGATTTGATTCAGCACGTCGACGCGTCAGTGTTATTAGAAATGATACTTTCTGCATTTTCCTAAAGGTATCTTGTCAGTCGCGGCTCGTGATTTTCTAGATAGGAAAACTGCAAATGCAATGCATTGCATTGCATTAGCTAGAATTCTCCTCCAGACAGCGACTGAATTCGACCTAGCTAAAAGCTAGTGTCGAAAATCCTGCTGCCGTCAGGAATCGAACCTAGGACCTCCCGGACACAAGCGCTGTAGTGACATCAGTTGATGCACTGAGCTACGCTACCGGTTCTAACTTGTCGTTTTATACAGGCCTTATGGCGGAATGAAGTGGGAGACTAACACTTTCTCTTACCTGTCAACAGCATCATATGCGTTACGAACGGCCTTTATCGAACTCACAATCAAACAATTTGATAAGACTGTTACATAATGTAACTCAGATAGCCATTATTAATAAATAAATGCATTTATAAATATAATTTTAAATCTTTTGGGCGTCGATTTATAGAGAGGCTCAGCCTTTAAAGACGAGCCGCGCCTGGATCTTGTACTGACGAAAAGAGCGTTCCACATCGCACGAAATCACTGGTGCGTATTTGAAATTTGCACAGATCTTCTGGTGAGTAATCAATATTCAGTTAAACGGAATTATCCCTTCACACAACCCAGGACTAGTAGCACAAATGTTTCGAATGTTTTTTCTGCAGAAGTAAAGACATCATTTTCTTCACTAGGTTCCTATTTATCATCGTACGGTTTTAAAGAAGCGACTGCAGATAAGGCAATTCAAGCCTGTCGGCAAATTTCAGGGAAGATATCCCAAATTTTAATGTTTATAGCCAGAAATGAAAAAAATGATCTTAATGTTGGCAAATAATTTTTCAGCTTTTCATTATCAAACAATTGCATTTATAAACCGATGGATGATACGACTTTAGAATCAAATTGACAAATAATTTATTTTATAACAAACTTTTGCGCGTAGTGGCTCACAGGATCAATCGGCTGTGCCTCATTTATTTTTTTGGGGGAGGAAGAATACGCCTGAAAAATTCTTTAAAATTTATCCAGCATGCTCTGAGCCATCGGAAGTTCTTTTTGTTCTGGGCATCCGTAGCGTCACGTTGGCGGCCGTGGTTGGAGGAGGAACGGGTATCGCTACCTGCGGGCATGAATACCCTAGGCCCCTGGCATTGGGATACATTTGACAAAGGGGGCGCCAGCTTGATCGGGAAGGTCACGTGGTAGACGCGAGCCTCCTCCCACACCTAGGACGGTCACGTGACGGCTGCACTCTGGTATAAAATCGAGCCGACGAGCTCAGAGGGGGTTTTAAATTTGAAACCTCGCGCGATGCGCAAAACTTTACGCCCAGGCTGGAGCGTGTCGTGCCTAGTGAAACGGGTGACGAGGTCACGGAAGTGGCGCGGGAGTAGCGTCAGAGGAGGCGGGGCCTCCTAGCTATGTGGGGTATCCACGGAAATACTCAAAGTGTGTAGTTTCGAGCAGAAGTTGGTTATTGTACATACATGTAAATAAACTTGTACATGCTTGTAAATGCCAGTGTGTTCTCTCCATGACGCCACAGTATCAATACCTCAACTTTATAAAACTGAAATCTAATCAGTTGTGCAACGCCATGAAAGCTATGCACACCATAGGTTAAATGAAATAATGTTGGATACACTGCACGGCCTCTGCTGCAGATGTACGGCGCTGCATTAGTCAACAGAGGGAACAGATTACTTTGTTTCTCTCCGTCAGACCACAGAAGTTCCAAAGAATCGTTAAATACTTTTTCAATAATTTGATGTTTATAATTGGGTTAATATTTGGGTTTACAAATAAATTTAGTTTTTAGCGGTTATTAAATCTATTACAACGTTCCTCTACAATTTCCTTACACATCAGTTGTTTCATCATTTGAGGAGCTTTCATGCCTATTTGCAACATGTCCACCAAATTAGAGTTTTAGAACAGCGAAAAACAGATTGTTTACACAGTCATCGGTAAAATGAAATATGCTGCACTGCTTACCAGTATTATTACACTATGTACGCGACAGGAAAATTCAAAAGCGCGTCAATCGACTAGTATGGGAGCAGGGTTTAACGCAGGTAGTCGACCAACCCACGCGGCAGAGCGCAATTTTGGACATTTTCCTTGTTCACCCTAGAAATGTTCCTTTCTTTGCGACGTCTTTCAGGGGATTAGCGACCACAAAGCAGTGATGGTAGAAGTACAAACAAATGTAATTGCGCGACCTAAGGTGAAAGGAACGATAGTCAGGCAATATAGAAAAGCAAACGTCGAAGGTTTACGTAGTTTCTAAGGGAAAATACGACTACTTTCTAAGAACAGAAGGGGTATGGAGGAACAATGGGGGCTTTAAAACAATCGTAGAAACAGCTTTAGATACGTTCGTTCCTTCAAAATACTGAAAGTAATCCTGATCCTGGATATTATAATGGGGCGTTTGAAGAGAAAAGTTACACTAGCATTTAATAGGAGACATCGCAGCATTGCTGACATGATAACTTAAAAAAAAAATACTATAGGGAATTAGAAAAAGAAAAAAAAATTGCGTATGAATTATTTTTAAAAATATTTTGGAGACAGGAAGAAATAATTGGTCAGACTTTTACAAATATGTCCGCAGACGCCGGGGAATAAGGAAGAAATTCGGGAAATTCTAGACGCAGATAACGCGCCATTGCACGGCGACCAAGCGAAAGCAAATGCGTTCAACGCGTATTTTGTATCAATATTCAAACCAAAACGGGCGCAGGAGCAAGTTCATTATTTTCCAATAGAAAACCAGTTCAAGCTTCATGCATGGGAACTCCGCAACCGTATAAAATCAGTGAAAACGGTAAATCACGCGGACCAGACGGCATCTCGACAGATTTTATTAAACTCGGTGGGGAGGCAGTATTGCCGTATTTGTTAAGATTATTCAATGTTTCAATCAATAATGCAAGTCTACCAGACGATTGGAAGACAGCTATAGTGGTCCCTATTTTCAAAAAAGGTGATAAAACGAAAGTTTGTAATTATAGACCAGTATCGCTCACATCAGTAGTATGCAAAATAATGGAGCATTTAATAGCCGGGTACATTCGCCGCGAATGGGAAAAAGGAACTGGATTTTTCACGGACAGCATGGGTTTAGAAGTAAATATTCGTGCGAAAGCCAAATCGTTTCTCTTTGCAAGATCTAGCTGACGAGTTGACGCGGGTGGGAGGGTGGATGCAATCGTAATCGACTTTGCGAAAGCATTCGACGTAGTACCGCATAACCTACTTATCAGGAAATTATTAACTTCAGGAATTGATGCTAGAGTCGTAAGTGGGTAAGCGAATTTTTTAGAGACAGGAAACAAAAAGTTCGAATTGGCACTCAGTTTTCGACTACGGTTATTGTTACTTCAGGGGTTCCACAGGGAAGTGTCATAGGGCCATTACTTTTCTTAGCGTACGTAAATGATCTCCACGTTAACATACAATCAAAGGTGCGTTTATTTGCAGACGATTGTGTTATATACCGAAAAATCAAAAGTAGCGCTGACGAACAAATATTACAGCAGGATTTAGAACATTTACGTGATTGGGCTGAAAAAAATGACATGGGAATTAACGGATCGAAAAGCAAAACAATAACGTTCGGGCGGGGACGAAATTATGAGGAACCAGACTATCGTTTAGGTGAGGTCATCATCCCAAGAGTCTCATCATGCAAGTATTTAGGCATTCATATCGATAGTAAATTCGGTGGGAGAAGCATATAAATCAGGTAGTTAGGAAAACGTGGAAGTCTTTGCATTTTGTAATGCGAATTCTAAAGAAAAGCTCTGCAAACGCAAAAGAATTAGCATATTTTTCGCTGGTTCGCCCTCTCATGGAATACGGAGTGGCATGTTGGGATCCATACAGAAAGTCGCACCGGAAAAATCTAGATAGAATACAGAGAAAAGCGAATAAGTTTACCTACAGAACTAACGCGATAAAAAAGGCATGGGAACCTCTAGAAATGAGAAGAACAAGGGCGAGGCTTGCGCTCTTTATAAATCATACGTAGGTCAAACAGCTTGGAAGGAAATTCAGGTTAGACTAGAAAACCAAATTATTTCGGCAAGGATCACACTCACAAAATTCGAACAAGGAAACAAAATTCAGATCTTGGGAAATTTTCCTTTGTAACAGAACAATTAAAGATTGGAACAGTTTACCCGCAGCAATTTTCAAAGCCTTTCCTCTAAGTGTCCGAAGTTTTAGAAATAAGTTAGAACAATATGATAGTAATAGACATTAAATGAGTAGTGCTGTGAAGTGCTGTGAAGTGCGGTGAAGTGCGATGTAGTGCTGGTCAGTGTAACTCAAGCAAAACAGTGTAGTGTAGTGTAGTGTAGTGTAGTGTAGTGTAGTGTAGTGAGTGTAGTGTAGTGTAGTGTAGTGTAGTGTAGTGTTGTGCAGTGCAGTGTCGTGCAGTTAATTTGTAGTGAACGATCAATGAATTAAAACAATAAATTTAGCCAATATTTATGTAGCTTGTATTAAATTTTAGCATCACCGACATATAATTATAATTATTATATATCATACGAGTTGAAATATTTGTTATAATACTTAATATTAGTGATAGTATGATTATTGCATGTTCGGCTTGTACTGTACTCCTTTATTATTATTGTTATTATTATTAATATCGTTATTATTATTAATATTGTTGTTATTATTAATGTTATTTATTATTTTATTTTTTTTTATCCAATTGCAGTTCAAATAAATGTAATGTAATCAAATCAGTTATTTATAATTGTGATGATATTTCAGGTTAAAGTTGAACATGTTTGCTTTTGCTTGGAAAATTTGGACATGTTTGCTTTTGCATAAAATAGGACTACTGTTATCATCACATTTGATTGGGGTAAATTATTTTACTGCAATTTGAATGCAAATATTTTATTTTTCCAAACAGCCAAAAGAAACAACAACAACAATTTCAGTAGTTAATGTAACCATTTTTTGGCCTCTGAAGAAATTACAAAGAGCTAAAAAAAAATTAAAATCTATATGTACTAGCTATGATCATCTTCTTAACAATTACAATTACAATTATCTTTCAGATCTTGGATATCCATAATAGTTTGAGTTTCAGATTGGTCCAATTAATACCATTCCAGACCAGAAATATCTAAGGAATTCTCTATTTGTCTCCTAAACGTTCAGTCAATAGACCTGCTACATTATATCACTTTGCAAATGATATACCCGTGTCAAGTGACACCTGCTGAAGGCTAAATTGTACCATATTTGTTAATGAAACACCACGTTTCCAAAAGGTCAATGCAGGAACTTCATCAAATCTGAAATATTTCTCTGGAATAACTTTGGCAGTGAATCTTCTTCCTTTTATTGTTTTCTGAGTAACGACTCGCATCATATTTCTGATGTTTTATATGTCCTTCACATACTACCCAAAGTTTTTGTGTCCTTGAGATATCTAATCTTCTAATAAATAAAATAGGACGCTGTTGTGAAGACTTCACAGACGGAATGAACCATGAGCAGTCACGTGATCGTGAATCTTGGGATCATATTGGTTACATGGACATGTTTATTGCTTGAACAATGATGTGGGCATATTGGGTTTTGCCTGAATAGCATATGTTTACAAATAAAATTATTAGGGGTATATTCACTTGTTCTCCTCCGCATCAGGAAAGCAGATTCAGCTCACTATCATTAGTATTACTGCAATGCTAACACAATTTCTTTTCCGATGGACATGTTTGTTTTTTCATGAATGCTCCTCATTTGATACCCAGATGGAACTCCGCCAATTGAAAAAACGCAGATTCAATTAATTGTATGTATTGGCCTGTGACGGATTACTTCACTCGGTGATGACTTCGTTGATCCAACCTAACCTAACTATGTGAGTGTTCTCAAACAGCAAAAACTTTTATCTCCGAATTTTCATTGCAACTTGAACATGTATGTTTCCACATTCGGTTTGGTAACCACACACACCCACTGCCACTGCCAGTGGTTATTTGTCATTCACCTAAATGTACTTGTGAATGTGTATGCATGTATTTCGCTGAATTTGGGCATCTAAGAGCTCGGAAGAACACAGTCCTGCACCATTTCATGCTAAAAGCTAGTTGTAAGGCAAAATGGAACTCGAACATTAAACTATTAGGCACCTGTGTCTGAAATTACTGCAATACTCTTCTGTCTGCCAAATTTAACACATTACAGGAACACAAATTTGAAGCCTATAGGCAACACAGAGTTTTGCTTATTACTTTTGGACAGCATCTGGCATAGAACTATGTTTCAAATCTTTTATTTAAAATTTCTTGCTATCATTTACAAAACGGTAATGGGAACAATAATGACTAATGTTGGTGCATGTATTAATAAGAAAATATGAATTCTCAGCTCTATTTATTTGAGACTGAACTTATCTGACTTTAAATTACTATTAACAATAACTATGCATTTATGGGTTTTTAGTGTTTTACTTTAGTACATAAATTCATAATCTATCACCAGTCTTTGTGAATTATTATGTCCTTTTGTTTAATAAAAATATGTTATTTCGTAATATTTTGTTATAATAAAAATAAATAAACACTTTAATATTAACATAAATTGAAAGGAATTTGATAAATAAAATAATTTTATTTAACATTTATTAATTCACAATGCTTTGGTGCCTTTTTATAGCTATATTAACAGGTTTGATAGATTCAATGGATATTTTGATTTTGAGTCTACCTTACATGGAGCCTCAAAACATTTCCAACATTTTCTAAAAATGGCACCATCTTTACTGATTAAACTGTGTCCTCAGGTAGCGTAAAGGAGTCTTACAAGAATGGTGGGTCTCATGTTCGTTGAAATCCTTGATTTTTCGGAAAATTGCAACAGTGCAATTTTTGGGGCGTCTTCCTGCAACTATAATATTGAAGATAGAGTTTTTTCCTTAATAAATCTGATCCTTAAAACAGATCTTGAAATAAGGTCATTTCCATTTTTCGACAATATGAGAAGTTTTCTTGTAATTTCGGGTGAAATTTAAGAATTTTAATTTTTTTCAACAATATTTTCTCAATAACCGCAACATTGATTTCTTTAAATTTTCTTCTCGTATGTATGAAGGGACTTTAAAAAAATGTTGCTAGTCCCATTTTCGGCGGACTCACCGTTTTCTGAAAATTATAAAAGGTTCACATTCCAAAACTAAAAAACTGGGGGCGATTTTTGCCTTGACAAAGTCTTTGTAAAAAGTAACTCTTTAAAAAGATCCTAGAGTTATTTTTGAAAAAAGAGTAGATTTCCAATTTGTACTGAGCTCGAAATTTATGCAATAAAAATCCCAATAACTGCTCCAAATTTTTCTTAAAATTTCTCCTCGTACGTATCAAGGGGCAATAAAACATGGTCCCTTTTTGCATTTTCGGCGATTCTCGATATTTTTGAAAAACTTTTCAAAATTACACAATTGAGATAGCGCTTTACTTTAAACAAAGTCTTTAAAAATCATCTCTTGTAAAACTGTAAAATTGTTTGAAGAAACGAACATATTTCATAAATTTGTGTCTGAAATTTATGTTATTTCGAAAAAACATGTTCTTAAAACCGCATCAAATTTTTCATTAAATTCTCCCCTTCTATGTGACAACAGACAATAAAAATTATGGTGTTAGTCCCATTTTTGATGAACTATGTATTTTTGAAAATTACAAAAAGAACTTGTTGGAAATATTTGTTTGAGACAATTAATATTTTAAGTCCAGATTATTGATGGTTTGGTCCTCTCCTATTTCCATTTTGAATTTTTTTGGGGGTTAAGCTTTCATAAATTCATGGAATTGATGTAACTGCCTTACAGTACATGTCCATAAATGTTTGATACCATCCACATATTTGTTCTGTAATGAGATAACCTTTAGAAGGCAATATCTCTTTAATAATAAAGAGATAATGATTGATGGATTATTAAAGAGAATAGAGCCAAACTTATCATAAAAGCTCTGCAGATATAGAAGATAAATTGTCTTGCAAGACATTCTTGTGTTGATGGAACTTTATTAAATTTTTAAAAAATTGTGTTGAATGCAAATATCAAGAATTTAATTATTTCAGTTTTTGTGGTCAATGAAATAGTTCATAATAAGTTATGTATAAATGTAGTAATTCTTATGTATAAATCTTTACTTCAAGGGGGAAATACTAATAAATTGTAAATAGTATTCAAAATAATTTTAGCATTAACAGGGACATGATTATCTTTAATCTTCTTTATATGATTAAGTTACTTTTTAGTTTGTATTATGATTTGAATTTAGTTCAGGGGGAATAAAGTGAAGATAAATTTGAAATGGATAAAATGCTACAGTTAGTTAAATTAACAATGGTTGATGATTATATTTGTAAAGTTATATTAACCCATACCATCTTCGGCACTATGGGATCTTAAGCATGAAGGATTTTAACTTGTAACTGTTTGTTAAATTATAAGATAAAAGCGTGTTTGTTTCAATTTGATGGTAAGGAGAGGTAGGATTTTTTGCAATGCACATAATATTGTTCACCTCTCAGAATGATTCAATTTTACTAATCTAATTCTCTTGTTTCAAGATAACGACGGGAGAACCATTTTCTGCAATCAAGTCTACTGATAGATAAATTACTTGTTTTTATTTTTTTTTCTCATTATAAACATTTTTGTTGAATTGACAATTTTCAGATACACTCTTGAGTTCTGATGCTAGAATTTTAAAATAATTAGTTTGAATTGAAATGTCTTTGTTAGAGGAAATGAGAGCTTCTTCAGTAGTTACTATTTCATTAGTTAGATCTTCAAGAGTAGTAAATTCTGATTAGAGCATGATTCAGACTGTTTGAAAGTAAGTTTCTTCTCTATTGAATGCAATATCTGAAGGATTCTGATTCCTGGATCATGCTTTAAATCTGGTATAAAAGCTGTATCATTAATTGTTAATGTCTGAATTTATAGGTTTTAAATTTAACTGTTTCATTATAAATTTGTTAAGTTATATCTAATTTTTCTTTCTTAAGACATTACCTGAAATAGTTTATTTTAAATTTTCTAGTCTAAAAGTAAAAGCTCATGAGGCCAATAAACCTTTGATAAATGCTTATGAGAAATGATCAAATAGTAGCAAATCTCTAAGTAAGTACTCTAATAGAATATCATTAGAATAAATCTTGTTTTATCCATGTTACCTGAGCAGCATTAAGAGTGACTTTAGCTGAAGCATTGTTGCAAGTAGTCCTGATATGAATATAAGCAGACATGATATTCCACTACAAACACATTTTATAAACCAAATATTCCTATTTGATACATAGTTTCCAACATGCATGATGGTTTTGGCAATTAAATGTTAGAAACATGTCCTTATTAACTAGTATTAGCTAACTAGTATTTTCAACTTAATTGATATATTTGGAATTACTTATTTAACCATTTAATTATAAAAGCCCGAGTATACTCAGGGTTTTAATTTTTTCAAAAATATAAAAGCCTAGTATACTCGGCACTTAATACCAAAAGTAAAAATAAAAATGGAAATTTTTGGACCGCTCTTCTGTTTCATAATTGGAAAGTTTAGGGTTAATCTAATGTTTTATTGGAAATGTAGAAACCTACCACAAGTCTCAAAACAGAATGATCATCTGTCAATTAGAATTTTCTTTTGAGTCTGTGTGTGACTTCCACAGAACTTTGGTTTCCTAACAATCTTCATTTTGACACAACACAACTTGCCTTTTTAGAAATTCATCCCATAATTATGAGTTTGTAAACTCGAATAGAAACAATTATATTAGGTGGAAGTGCATGTTTTTCCTTTACATAACTGGCATAGTTGTTACACTAGTTAATATTTATCATTACCATTCTCCTTATCATAACCACGCACCCATTTTTCTCACTAATATTATTTGATTTGAAAGGGAAAAATATGTTTTTGTTTTAATTTGAAATTAAATACATATTAACTTAGATTCATAATAATGCATCTCCAATGAATTGAACCAAATTCAAACACAAAAAGAAAAGCACAATAAACTTTAAATATCTTGTGTTAATTGTTTGTCCATTAAAGTAGTTACCAATAACCATTTCATTATTGTGATTGTAAATGTAAAGGAAAAGAAAAATCAATATATTCATTTAGGAAAAGTTCATAATTTGTTTACGAACTAATAACTAAAATTGTACCGCTGTAATAAAACACATATAATTTATAGATGTTTAGATATACAGGTGTACTGGTTGGTTTAAATGAGCAGCATATGAATATAAATAACATAAGCTTTCAAACATCAGGAAGAATTTAATTGAATAATTGGAACAAGTGGTCAATAACTCTGCATATTAATAACAACACTTGATGTGCTAATATGCTATGATATTCAGTCAAGTATTACACACACAAAATTTGAATAGCAGTTTAATTTAATTAAAAAAAAATTACATCCACACTCTGCATATACTGAGGAATAAATCAAAACACAACATTGAAATAATAACAATGTTGTCACTGATTTAATACCGAACATTACAATTTATTCTTCAAAGAATGAACTTGAAGTTTTAAAACATTGTCCGTTTTATGATTAATTCTGTATCTTCATACACATCTTTAGTATTCTATCCTCCATAAAAGTTAATTTGCAGACATTTCTAAATATAAACATTTGTTTCATATGTGCGAAGTGATAATAATATATGAATTAGAGTTCAGTATTCCCAGGCCACAGATAACACTATTTTCATTAGAAACGTTCTTCATGAGTTTGAATTCGGACGTTCAGTTCACATAATTTTCGTCTTTCATGAGAGCTGTCAGACGGTAAATCTTTTTGAGAAACCAATTAGCAGAGTCTACACGTGACTCCAGTTTCATCTATCAGAATTTTTCTCTCATCGTATGTGACAATGTTGCGGCCCACCTAACCTGATTCCTAACGCCATACTTCATTTCCTCCTCTTCTCTCTTAACTTTGTATATTTACTTTCCTCTGTCCATTGATCGTAAATAGTAACTGTGACTCATATTGAATGAAGTTTTTGGTACTAGATATCAAAGCAAGCACTATATGTAGACCTATAAATAGTCCCAAACAATTTGTATTTGTTCATCAATTGTTTGTATGTATTGTTAATGATGGTGTTCTTTTATGCTATGTAACGAGAGTTGTGCTCTGAAATAAACGAAAATCAGATCTCGTATGTATTACATCAGATAAAGAAAATATATTTTAATGATATCGATGTATTTTTTTACTTTGTCGTCTTACGAATTCTTCAAGAAAGAGAAAGTTATGTAGTAATCGTGCGGCGGAAAACGAAGAATTTTTGCCAGAAACTCTCTTCGCTGAGCTCCGGTAACATAAAAGTGGTTAAATCCTATTGCTAAATTTAGAAAAAATCCTCCAACTCGTAAATGTAGTCCAAATCCATGTTTTCTGCCCTTTATACAGAAACATCGATTGACGGCAACACGTCCATCTGTCAGTCTGTGTCTTTAATTGTCTGTGGTCAACGCTAGAGCCTAAACCCTTCAGCCGATTTTCTTCAAAATTGATATTGGTTTTTTCCACGTCAAATCGTCGCAGAATAGAGATATTTTCAGCCCTCACCTCCTCAGATGTTAATGACACTTGGTGAATACTTTCTTTATGATTCATAAACAATCTCTGTAAATTTTTAGAACGGTAATGTTGTTCGTTTATATTTTACGTGACTTCGAAAACTGAAAAAGTGTAGATTTCGGTGTTCAAACGCTCATTTGAATGGCAATATCTTCCGTTCTATCAAACGTAGAGCAAAAATGTTTATCTCATTGGAAAGCGGATATGTTATTCCATATAAAGACATTTGAATTAATAATTTATTTTATTATAGTGTTAACGTCTGTGCTGATGAATTTTAAAATTTTACAAAAATGGGTTTTAAAATTTTTGAAAAAATGTTGAAGTGCAGTATGTATTGTCTTATTGGTGAAAATTTGAATTTTGGATATCGACGCTTTCAAAAGTTATGATCGGACCATTAACAGAAGCACTTTTCCCGAGTTGACGGCCCTCGGGTCCCGGGGCGCAAATGTTGATGTTGTGATCATTATGGGGACAAAACAAACTGCGTTGGCAACTACTGGAACATTGCAAGTTTCAGCTTGGGCTCAGTTGTCTTGGGAGAACCGTGTCTATATAAACTTTTTCAACGTGGGCGACTGTGCAACAGGACAGATCATTTTAAATATTCGGTGTGTTGTAATCTATTCAATAAAATTGGGCACTTGTTTCATTAAAAACTTTCGAAGTGTTCTTCCTTGGATGTCAGTGTTTATCAGAATTTGTCACCTCAACAAAACATATGCGACGGATGTAGGAAAAAATGAAAGGAAGATTGATACGCAGATACCACGTCATACGCAGTTTTTTAACTGTTTTTTTTACGTAAAATAAATAAAATAAATAAATAAATAAATAGATTGATTCGTGTGCTGCATCAGAAGGTTCTCCAGATTCATCAGAATATGCAGATATTGAAAAAGCTTTCGTTGATGAAGGTACATCCACTGAACTTGTAAACAGTTGTCTTGTAAGTATAGATGAAACACCTATTAGAGTAAAAAGATTTAAAGAAAGTTAGTATAAAGGGAAGACATTTAATAAAATTGAAACGGTTTTAAAGGAGAAAGTTTTTCATTTTTCTAATGACCTGCAGCGTGGAATGTCGATGAGATCGGACGACGAAATATTAAATCAGTTAAAAGAGAAATTTTAAGCTTGTAACAGAAGTGAAAAAAGTACTATTTTGACACGTCTCCTGAAAAGCTGGAGCATTAATAAATTTAAAATTGAATTACACGTTTCTGAATACATGGTACGGAAAGACAAAAAGCTCGTTTAAGAGTAAAGAATGTTCTCTTCTGCGAACCCAAAACCAGGCAAGAATTTATCCGAAGAGTAAAAAGTAAGGGAATATTATTGTTCAGATGCTGTTAGTAGAATAATACCCGGCAAAAAATATTGTATTACGTTAAGGCTTTCGGGAAAATATCAAGAATATATAGAAAATATCAAGAACGGAAGAGACTCGTTCTTGCAATTTTAAACGAAGTATATACAAATTTCAAATCTTCACATCATTCTCTGAAAATCGACATTTCAAAGTTTGCATCTCTTCGGCCAAAAGCTGCATTTTAGCTGGTGGGAGTGGAACACACAGTTTGTCTCATTCACCAGATCGTAAAACGTATGCTTGATGCTCTGAAGTTACCAACATTATTACAACATACTGACTTAAATGTGTCTTCGTACAAAAACATGCTGGCGTACATAATATGCAATCCACCTCCGAATTTGTAGCTTTTTTGGGTGAGTGCTCTGAATGTCCCGGGATTTCGACGATTAAAAATATTTTGGAAGAAAACTTCATCGAAAAAATTTCGTTCAAACAGTGGGTGAGAACTGAATGATCAAATTTAGAGACAATCTTGAAGTCCAAAGAAACTTTTATTGATTGCTTAATTCCAAAACTTAGTGAATTGTTGACTAATTCGTCTCTTCTCAGCAAAATAAATACTTACGAGATCGTAAATATCACTTAACCTGGAGAATGCATAGCTTGTGCAATTTTTCTGAAAACCATCCTTTGTTATCCCAAAATGAAGTGCGAGGGTTTCATTGGAATAATGGGAGGCTACATTGCATCCTTTTTTGTCTACTTCAGATTGCCTCCTTCAAATGAATTGTTGAGTTACACCTTAATTATTGTTTCGGCCTGCTTATTACACGACATAGATGTACGGCGCTGCATTAGTCAACAGAGGGAACAGATTACTTGTTTCTCTCCGTCACACTACAAGTTCCAAAGAATCGTTAAATACTTTTTCAATAATTTGATGTTTATAATTGGGTTAATATTTGGGTTTACAAAATAAATTTAGTTTTCAGCGGTTATTAAATCTATTACAACGTTCCCTCTACAATTTCCTTACACATCAGTTGTTTCATCATTTGAGGAGCTTTCATGCTTATTAGCAACATGTCCACCAAATCAGTTTTCAGGAACAGCGAAAACAGATTGTTTAAACAGTCATCGGGTAAAATGAAATATGCTGCACTGTTTACCAGTATTATTACGCTGTGTACGACATAGTTTCTGTGTATCTTTTCCAGCGACACCTGATTCACTTTCTGAAACAAAGAATTGAAATTTCCTCCATTGAGTTGTGTATTTTTGTGACGGATCTTCTGCATAATATAAAAGAAGAAACATTTCGTAAATGTTACACTTCATCACGAGAACTTTAGAATAAATGCGGAATGGCACTTTTCGCATCATCTCATGGAGAAAATGCTTGTGATGGATTAGGCGAGACTCTTTAAAGACTTTTACACATGCAAGTCTGTAGAGTCCCGGTACAGATCAGATCACTACTCACAGATAACTATTTCCTGAGAAAGGAAAATTTGAAAGATATAAATGTTGTTTACACAACAGATATACAGTATGAACCAGAAACTAGGGACTTAGAAGGACGATTTTCAAGGCGCTGCCCATATTAGGCAGGTAAATTTCATTGTTTTCTCCTCTGGAAAAAGGTGCGGTGCTTGAAAAGACATTCTCAAGTAGTAGACACTCATGACAGCACCACATTTTGAGATTTTACTTGGAAATAGATGTAAGTCCCTGACTTTCTAATAAAATTTCCTTTCCGAAAATGCTTCCTATTATTATGGTTTCTTAGACAACTTTACATTAAACCTCTTGTTTGAGTAAAAATAGTTTATTCTACCTTATATTATGTATGTTGGAGGACAGTTCAGCCACATTCATGTAATTTCAATGTAGTACATTAGAAATTGTTCATGGAAGTAGCAACAAGCAGGATTCAAGATTTCATTACGTTCATGAGACGATGACATGTTTCAATAATTTGTAACTCCTGATTCTATTCTCATCCCAAATCCAAATTTTTTGTACAGTTCTTATTTAAGTAGAACCACAAATACTTTTTTGTTAATTTTAAAAATATGCATTTTCTTAAAATAAATTTTAAAATATGTATTCGTTAATTTTGAAACCTACTGAAATATATTTTTGCTTTTTCAAAATGTGTCAAAAAGTCTTATTTAAAAGCTTTGAAATGATATGTGAACACTTTGTGTAGCTTTGAAAATGACTGAGATAATAGAATTTTTATATAGTAATGCAAGCTATTTCAGATCGTTCCAATTTCAAATCATTATAAAAGTGAAACTATATTTGCTACAGCCTTCATAAGCGGTCATTTTATATATTTTAAAGGTACTTAGGAACCCAAAGTTTGAAAAATCTGAAACTGTCAGGTTGGGACCCTTGTTGATTTTATGTAGAATTAACCTTTTCCCCCATCGTTCTGGCTGATGTCGCGACTCCTGGAATTAGAAACCGATATTTTAATTTAGAGAGTACATTACATGAAGCCCCTTCCACATTTTCAAAATTTTCAAAAAAAATGGCTCCCAATTTTTTTTATTGAATTTTATTGTGGAATAGTGCGAAGGACGTTTAAGAGAATAATGCAGGTATCATTTCCGCTGATTTTCACGATTTTTCGAAAATTGCAAAAAAGAGTTTCAAAACTACAAAATTGAAGATGGAATTTTGATCTCAAACAAAGTCAGGGTTTTACAAAATTAGTACTTTAAATAAGATCAGGTATAATTTTTTTAAAAAACGGGAAGTTTTTTGCTTAATTTACTTTAAAAGTCATAACATTTTACTTTCCTAATTCCCTTCATATGGAATTCGTGGTATTGCTCTAGATTGGTTATGTTCGTACCTTAAACAGCGATCTCAGAGAGTTGAAATACCTTACTGGAATGATGGAACATTACGTACGCACCTTTCCGACTCTTTGCCCATTGCATGTGGAGTTCCTCAAGGATCGATTTTAGTCCCTATTCTGTTCCTACTTTACGTAAACGATATGCCCGACGATTCGAAACGGAAGAACGGTTCTCTTTGCGGATGATACAAACATTCTTTGCAATAAAGAAACAGTAAATAGTACAATATCAGATGTTTCAAATTGGTTCCAAAATAACAAATTAATAGTAAACGAAAAGAAAACGGTTGTAATGCAGTTTTCCATTTCAAATAAACAATTCTGTGCTCCATTGAAAATGAACAGTGTACCATTGACTGATGTTAAGGCAACAAAATTTTTAGGTCTCTCAATTCAGTCAAACCTTAAATGGAACGTCCATTTAAATGAATTGAACACAAAATTAAGTTCATTATGCTACGCGTTCAGAATTCTTGAAATTCAGTCAGCTTCATTCTGCTCGTTGTGTATACTTGGGAATGTTCGTTCCCGCCTGAGATATGGCATAATATTCTGGGAAATACATCTTATAGCTCCCAGACTTTTAGATTACAAAACCAATTGTACGAATAATAACTAAATCCCACCCACGTGATTCATGTAAACCTCTCTTCATTAATCTAGAATTCTACCATTACCGTGTCTTTTATTTACGAATCTTTGGTTTTGTAAAAATGACTTGCTCAAGGGCGGAATATATTTTCAGAAAATGCCGGTCTATTACTATAACACTCGACGTAGAAATCATTTTCTTTATGTGACAGTATCAACAGCCCATTACAAAAATTCACATACAATACATGTACATTATTTTACAACACTTTGCCAGATGACATTAAACGATTAAATTCAATAGAAAAGTTTAAATCCAAGTGAAATCGTTTCTGCTGCATAACTGTTTCTATACAATTAGAACTATACTGAGCATCACAAGAAAAGTAACATTAATTTTAACAATGATACATAATGCATTATTTACCTTTTGGGACTGTATAAATGAGTATAAACAACCTGTAACAACTATTGTACTACAGCTTCCGGGTCAATGACCCATCTCGATCAGGTTTTCGTCCAGTTTCCCTGATCCATTGAGCAAATGCTGAGATGGCCCTTGTTTTGTTTCCCTGGACATAAATGTAACTTCTTTTTCTGTGCACGTCTTCTAGAATTCAGTGGGAATACAATTATTCAAATTATCGTTTCCATGTTGTCATGGCAGGAAGTAATAAGAGCCAAATGTATTGCTTATTTATCTTTGAAAGTAGATTTTATTACATGGGAGTTTTTGTTTTTTTCGCTTTCAAAATTCAAAATTTTATTGCTTATTTATCCTTGAAAATAGATTTTATTACATGGGAGTTTTTTTGTTTTTTCTCCCTTTCAAAATTCAAAATTTATTGCTTGTTTATCCTTGAAAATAGATTTTACTACATGGGAGTTTTTTTTTTTTCCCTTTCAAAATTCAAAATTTAAGTAGTATATGACTTAGTGTAGGGATCACAGAATTTTGAAAATGTGTTTTATTACATGGGAGTTTTTTGTTTTTTTTCTCCCTTTCAAAATTCAAAATTTATTGCTTGTTTATCCTTGAAAATAGATTTTACTACATGGCAGTTTTTATCTGTTTTTGACGTTAAATAAATAAATAAATAAAAGTTATCTGCGCTTTAAAGTTGATCTTACAGCTTGTCCCGGCTAGAGGTTACCTTCTGGTCGGAGGCACCTGATTGGGAAAATCCGCAGCCGACGGTAGGTCGGCGCTTGATTTAGCCATCCAGGGCGGAAAGTTCACAGCTACCGTTCAGAAAACATGTACTACACTAATAGTACACATTCGGGACTAATGCCCTTTTGGAGTTGCGCGTCACCATCAATCAATCTATCAATCAACCTATCAACCTAACAGCTGTCAGTCCGTCTGTGAACAACTGTAGCTCATAAAGCGATTTTCAGCCGATTCATTTCTCAGCCGATTTTCTTCAAAATTGATTTTTCCCTATACAGCTGAACGGACTGGTGGCTTTAGAGTTATGTAAAAATAAAATTTTTATCGCATTTATGAGAATCAAAGGTTATATAGTATGTATAAGTAATTAAGAATTCTTATTAAGGTTTTCACTTTAATTTATGAAGTAATTTATATTAAAATTTTTTTGTAAATTTTCATTAAGTAGTTAATACATTATCAAAATAGTAACAGTTTTATCATTATATTTCAAACGACATATTCAAACAAATAAATATTAATAAACATGAATTGATATTTTTCTTTTTATCTCGATTCTATTAAGACCTTTTTTCACTTCTAACACTAAGATCTACAATTTAATCCTTTGGGATATTTTCCCCTGAAAGTAGCCGACAGACTTTAATTTCCCTATCAGCAGTCGCTTCTCTAAAACCGTTCAAGGATCAATTGAAGACCTAGTGAAGAAAAGGATGTCTTTCTGCAGAAAAACATGATTCGAAACAATTTGTGCTCTTAGTCCAGGGTTGTGTGGGATAATTCATTTAACTGAATATTGATTACTCACAAGAAGATCTGTGCAAAATTCAAATATGCACCAGTGACTTAATGCGATGTGGAACGCCTTTTTAGTTAGCACAAGATCCGTTAGAGATAATGCGAAAAGTATCATTTCTAATACACTTACACACAAAATAAAAAGTTGTCAGACCCAAAAACATGACTCGTTTCTCTAAGTATGTCGACGCGCTGAATCCGAATCTGAAGACAGAATTGCGTCACCACTTCAGATTTTTTACTAGCGAAAACCACAATGAATGTGTATTCTTTGTTTCGGGGTTGTTGTCAGACCCAAATATTGACACATATTTCTCCATGTATGTCGACGCGATAATCCCAACGTGAATCGGAATTGCGCATCACCCCCCATTTTTAATCACGAAAAACTACCACGAAATAGTAAATTTAAATTTCACGATGGTTTTGGCGATAAAAAACTGGAGGGTGATGGCACATGTCTGTTCGGATTCGGATGCAGCGCGCCGACATACGTAGAGAAAATATGTCAATTTTTGAGTCTGAAAATTTTCGGATCCTGTACATTGTAATGCTACATGACACTAAAATCTAGTATTCGCATCCGTTTTCGCGATTTACAAGTAACTGAAGGATGGTGGCGCAATTCTGTCGTCCTTTGAATTCCGCGTGTCGACATACATAGAGAAACATGACTGAAGTCTTTGAGTCCGACAACATCCTCAAAACCAACAAAAACACAAGTTCACGATGGAGTTTTGCGATTAAAAAGAAGTAGATGGCGGTGACGCAATTCTGGCTTCAGATTCGGATTCAGCTCGTCCACATACCCAGAGACATACACATGTGCCAAGTTTTTGGGTCTGACATATTTTATCTTCTTGCGACGGAGTACAGAGAAAGTTATGTAATTCTGTGCGAGAAAATGGCGAATTTTCAGCAGAAAAAATATTGCGGGCCACTGGTAACGAAAAAGTGGATAAATTCATTTAAGAAATTAAGGGGGGAAATTCTCTAACACATGATGTAGTCAGAAACCATGTTTTGTGGGTCCTTGATAACGAAAAACGATTGACGGCAAAACGTCTGTCTGTCCGTCCATCTGACTGTGAACAACGCTAGAACCAAACCTGTTTAACCGATTTTGTCCAAAATTGATGTACCCCAATGGATCAGGCTGCTATCGCGGCCCCTTCAATTTGAAACCGATATTTTAATTTTGGAGGTACGTTACATGGAGTCCCTGGGATATTTTCGAAATTTAAAAAAAATCGTTTTTGTTTATATTTTGTTGTTGGATAGTGTGAAAGACGTTTAAGAGAATGTGTAGGTCTCATGTCTGTTGAAAACCTTGAGTTTTCGAAATTGCAAAAGTTCAATATTGTTTCATAGTCCTCCTACAACTAAAATATTATAGATAGATATATCTTTTAGTTAAATAATTAATAATTATAATAATCCTAATAAAATCTATAGATTTTGACATAATGTCGTGTACAATTTTTCGAAAATTTGACAACTGTTTGCGTAATTTTGCGTGAAAATAGGGGCGAGAGAGTACGTGCTGTTTTAGCACCACTAGTTTTTATTTTGTATGTCTGTGTAATTTGAAACAAATATTCGTTTCTTATTGTTAGGGAGATCATTACAAATAGCTGGATTGTGAAAAGCATTATGTTTAGTTTTGGTCTTTATAATACTCACCAGAAGGTTAAATCTACAGATCAATATTTAAAATAAAAGTATTTCAATGAAACCTAATTGATATCATAATATTTGTTACGTATATCTTTTTGCACATATTTCTGTATATTGTAATATATATAGTATATGTAGTGAGTATTGCTAGTCAAATTATGTGAACTGTTGCAGTAACTATTGCAAGCTGTGAGACATATTTCAGCAAGTTAAAATTGATACTATCCTATTTAAGGCCTTCAGTGGGGCAAGAATGATTGCGTGATTTTGTACTTATGAGCGTTGAATGAGAAACTGAGAAACTTGACTTTGACTTTATCATTGATGAATTTGCATCAGTAAAATCAAGAAAAGAGCGCTACTAATCTACAAAAAAATGTAATATTCTGTAATATGCATAAATGTAATATGTATTTATGATTATCAAGATTATGTAGTATGTATAAGTAATTAAGAATTGTTCTTGAGAGTTGTCACTTTAGTTTATGTGATAATTTATATTAATTTATTTTTGTAAATTTTCATTAAGTAGTTGATGTTGTAACACCCATATACCCCTGTTTATGTTAGTATCTAGTCGTTTGACAGCAAACAGCACTGCGCCAACCCTTCGTAGAAAGGAGAGGGATGAATCTCAGAGTGACCCGACTCACCTGTTCTACTGATTTCCTGTCTGCATCATTGCCCCGGTTGCTCAGTCTGAAATTACGAGTATAATCGGAAGTATTCATGACCGGCTTTTCCATGCATCAATGCATTAAAACGTCGTATTTTTTAACAAATTGATTTTAATCCCAACTTCCTAAGTGAGGTGAGGCCTCCAATTACAAAAATAATTTTCCTAACCTAACTTAGCTTAGATTTCAGGTTCTTATTAGGGAGTTTTAGCGCCACGCGTAAGGTAGCGACGTTATGCACTAACAGTCACGTGACGGACGTTGAAGTCATAACGTCTTACCTTAGGCCTAACGTACGATCTTATACTACCTTCATAAATAGTGCACGCCTGTAGGGGTCTCTACGGTCACCTTACAACGGCAAAATGGCCACCTAAAAACAGAAAAGGTATTTTACCATCTCTAATTAACCGATTCCGTATGTAGGGAGTTAAAGTTATTCCACCAACTCCACAACGCTGGCAAAATTAAAGGAAAAATTTTGGGAGAGGTGACGTGTACGAAGTTTGAAAAAAGAAGTTGAAATCATACCTTCAGTTAGTTATGTCTTATGCTCATAAACGAAGGCTTCTGTCAATATTGATTTTCTGAATGAATCCCACGAAAAAGAGCAGTTTCTCAATTTAATTCATTCTTTTAATTTAGATATTACAGTGAACGTACCTACACGGAATACTTTTTAAATCACAAACAGCAATAGATCAAATTATAATTAACAAAACCACAACTAGATATGAAATAATAACGAATAATCTAGGTTACAGTGACCATGATGCACAAATTTACAATTACTAATAACATGAATACTGACACAATAAATAAACACGCATGTGCAGAGCATTTACTACAGTTAACATAAAGTTATTTACGGATTACTTGCTGAAAGAATCAGGGGAGGCAGTTTATAACGCTATTGAACGAATGAAAAATATAATTTATTTTTTCTCAAAGCTTTCATTTCTTTTAACGCATGCTTTCCTTTTAAAAAAGAAAAAATTAAACATTTCACGAAAAAGTAATATTTGGGATCACAAAAGGAATTAGAACATCGTGTAAAAATAAACGTACTCTCTATTTTATTTCTAAACGTCATGACGTATCTCAATCTCAATCATCCCATTTCTTCTATCAGTTTTTCAAAATATTAGAGAGACTTTTTACGTACGAATGGGAAAACCCTTTTTCACTAAACACGACGCGCTTTCAGATTGCCAACATGGATTTAGAAAATCAAAATCAACGGAAACAGCTATATTTTCTTTTCTTAAAGATGTCGCCTCATCATTAGATCAAAACGAGGCACCTATTGGATTATTTTTAGATCTTTCAAAAGCTTTTGACATCATTGATCATGACATTTTACTTTCCAAATTACCTTCATATGGAATTCGTGGTATTGCTCTAGATTGGGTTTTGTTCGTACCTAAACAACGATCTCAGAGATTGAAATACCTTACTGGAATGATGGCACATTACGTACGCACCTTTCCGGCTCTTTGCCCGTTGCATGGAGTTCCTCAAAGGGTCGATTTTAGGCCCTATTCTGTTCCTACTTACGTAAACGATATGCCTCGACGATTCGAAACGGAAGAACGGTTCTCTTTGCAGATGATACGAACATCCTTGCAATAAAGAAACAGTAAATAGTACAATATCAGATGTTTCAAATTGGTTCCGAAATAACAAATTAATAGTAAAAAGAAAAGAAAACGGTTTTAATGCAGTTTTCCATTTCAAATAAACAATTCTGTGCTCCATTGAAAATGAACAGTGTACCATTGACTGATGTTAAGGCAACAAAATTTGTAGGTCTCTAATTCAGTCAAACCTTAAATGGAACGTCCATTTAAATGAATTGAACACACAATTAAGTTCTTTATGCTACCGTTCAGAATTCTGGCAAATTCAGTCAGCCTTCATACTGCTCGTTGTGTATACTTCGCGAATGTTCATTCCCGCCTGAGATATGGCATAATATTCTGGGAAATGCGTCTTATAGCTCCCAGACTTTAGATTACAAAACGAATTGTATGAATAATAACCAAATCCCACCCACGTGATTCATGTGCCTCTCTTCATTAATCTAGGAATTCTACCATTACCGTGTCTTTTTTTACGAATCAGTGGTTTTGTAAAAATGACTTGCTCAAGGGCGGGAATATTTCAGAAAATGCCGAAGTCTATTACTATAACACTCGACGTAGAAATCATATTCATCAGGGACAGTATCAACAGCTCATTACAAAAATTCACATACAATACATGTACATTATTTTACAACACTTTGCCAGATGACATTAAACGATTAAATTCAATAGAAAAGTTTAAATCCCAAGTGAAATCGTTTCTGCTGCATAACTGTTTCTATACAATTAGAGACTATACTGAGCATAACAAGAAAAGTAACATTAATTTTAACAATGATACATAATGCATTATTTACCATTTGGACTGTATAAATGAGTATAACAACCTGTAACAACTATTGTACTACGGCTTCCGGGTCAATGACACCCATCTCGATCAGGTTTTTCGTCCAGTTTCCCTGATCTATTGAGCAAATGCTGAGATGGCCCCTTGTTTTGCTTCTGGACATAAATGTAACTTCATTTTCTGTGCACGTCTTCTAGAATTCAGTGGGAAATACAATTATTCAAATTATCGTTTCCATGTTGTCGCGGCAGGAAGTAATAAGAGCCAAAATTTATTGCTTATTTATCTTTGAAAATAGATTTTATTACATGGGAGATTTTTTTGTTTTTCCCTTTCAAAATTCAATTAAAATAGTTTTATTACATGGGAGTTTTTTTTTCCCTTTCAACAAAATTTATTGCTTATTTATCTTTGAAAATAGATTTTATTACATGGGAGTTTTTTTTTTTTCTCCCTTTCAAAATTCAAAATTTATTGCTTGTTTATCCTTGAACATAGATTTTATTGCATGGGAGTTTTTGTTTTTTCTCCTTTCAAAATTAAAATTTAAGTAGTATATGACTAAGTGTAGGGATCACAGAATTTGAAAATGTGCACACAATTCACTTTTCCCCATAGCACGTCATACGCAGTTTTTAACTGTTTTTCTGACGTAAAATAAATAAACAAATAAATAAATAAGTAAATAAATGTGCGTGTGCTAGACGTATAAATAAGTGTAAATAGATACAAGTATGAATGAGTGAGTGAATGGAAATAAAAACAATCAAGACTTTACTTACTTTACAAGATTAATTAACATTACATAACTATAAGAAACAACAAAAGACTATATAAGCACGAATGCTATAGGGCTAAGGATGAGCCAAAGTGACAGCTAGTACAAGATTAATTAGTTGGCTAACTTGTATGGGAGTTCGACACTTTCTTTTGGGGTGTCCTTGTCCGACAAAAATATAGTGCGCCGAGAGAAATAATTGATATTAGGAAGTGCAGTGTAATGTGCTCTTCTGTAAGAATTCTTTTTCTTTGTATATTACATTGAATTTAGTTTTTGTGTGATAAATATTATGTTTATTTTAAAACTGGGACTTGAATGCGAGATGCGTACAGGTGCACGTGTTTCCTGCTTAAAATCGTTTTTCTTTCTATTTACATTTGTGGCAGTTTTCTACTTTTGGCTTACTTTGGCTGGAACCGATTTTCAGATATGAATTTGGAAATTTCGCATTTTCGGTTTTCTTTGAAGAGCAATAATTTTGTTTAACTCTGATCAACAAAAAACGACAAATTCCATTCCATATGTAGTCATTTTTAATTTCCTCTGTAATTTCTTTGTTTTTTTGCGTTTGAGATGCTAACTCGATATCCAGTTGGCATCGCGTTTGCAAGAAAATGGCATTTCTGGTATTATTTGAAAAGCTACAAATGTCTTTTCGGAGAAATCTGAGCAACAAAAAGCGACAAATTCTATGTTGTTATTTTTATTTATCTCGATAATTTCTTTGTTTTCTTGAGTTTGCGATGCTAACTTTATATCAAGTTGGCATCGCATTTGTGAAAATTCGCATTTCTGGTATTATTTGAAGAGCAATATTTTGTATATTTTTGGGAACTTGGAGCAACAAACAAGTGGCAAATTCCTATGTGATTATTTGTTAATTTTCTGTAATTTGTTGGTTTTCTTACGTTTGCGATGCTAACTTGATATCATAGTTGGTATCGCGGTTACAAATAAATTCTGTAATTTGTTAGTTTTCTGGTTTACGATGCTAACTTGATATCAAGTTAGCTGCATCTTTAATAGTGGTTCAATTCAAGAGCGACAAATTGATTTTTTGCGTAACAAATTAGGAACAAACAGCGACAAATTTTGAGCCTAATATCAATAATTTTTGAAAGTTTTGCGATTCTAACTTTACGGAGGTAACTTTACTCGCCCGTCTCCTCCATCGGAATAACTCAACCTTACTCGCCTGCCTCCATCGGAACAACTCAACCTTACTCGCCCGTCTCCTCCTTCGGAATAACTCAACCTTACTCGCCCATCTCCTCCATCGAAATAACTCAATCTTACTCGCCCGTCTCCTCCATCGGAATAACTCAACCTTACTCAGCCGTCTCCTCCATCGGAATAACTCAACCTTACTCGCCCGTCT
The DNA here is from genome assembly GCA_964035755.1 of Teleogryllus oceanicus. Taxonomy (NCBI): domain Eukaryota; kingdom Metazoa; phylum Arthropoda; class Insecta; order Orthoptera; family Gryllidae; genus Teleogryllus; species Teleogryllus oceanicus. The sequence continues at coordinate 49,307 of CAXIVR010000574.1, forward strand.
CCTCCATCGGAAATACTCAACCTTACTCGCCCGTCTCCTCCATCGGAATAACTCAACCTTACTCGCCCGTCTCTCCATCGGAAATACTCAACCTTACTGGCCCGTCTCCTCCATCGGAAATACTCAACCGTACTCGCCCGTCTCCTCCATCGGAATAACTCAACCTTACTGCCCGTCTCCTCCATCGGAATAACTCAACCTTACTCGCCCGTCTCTCCATCGGAAATACTCAACCTTACTCGCCCGTCTCCTCCATCGGAATAACTCAACCTTACTCGCCCGTCTCCTCCATCAGAAATACCCAACCTTACTCGCCCGTCTCTCCATCGGAAATACTCAACCTTACTCGCCCGTCTCCTCCATCGGAAATACTCAACCTTACTCGCCCGTCTCTCCATCGGGATAACTCAACCTTGCTCGCCCGTCTCCTCCATCAGAAATACTCAACCTTACTCGCACGTCTCTCCATCGGAAATACTCAACCTTACTCGCCCGTCTCCTCCATCGGAAATACTCAACCTCACTCGCCCTGTCTCCCATTGGACGCCCGCTCGTGGGCTTACAGTGGCCTTCATGAGTCGCAAAATCACATGGTGCTCCCGCGGTCAGTTTTCGGCCCTGAAATCATGCGGTGTGCTCTGTCCAATCGCGGTGTCATCGGCGACGGTTGGCGTCGCGGGTTGCGGACGAAATTTGGACTTGTCGGGAATTCTCGGAAACTTGGATGGGTGAGTCGCGGCACTCGTCGGCGCGGCGTCCGTAATTTTCCGGCTGTCATTGCGTGCTCGGCCACGCCCGTCACCATACGCAATAGGGCCCTTTCGGGGCACGGCGGCGACCGCCTGCGCGCAGGTAGCGAAAAGTGCCACTTTCCACGCTTGTTGTTTGAAATAAAATTTTGAATATACGTCGAAACCTGACGCGTGAGACCTTCCCCTTACAATATATTATCAAAATAGTAATAGTTTTATCGTTACCATTTACGAATGCAAATAAATATTAATAAACATGAATTATTATTTTCTATTTTTTTATCTCAATTCCTATAGTTAAAAAAGTAATGGATATGTAATATAAGAATTAAAATAATTGTGGGCTGTATTTTGTGTGCCTGCTCGTTTCCTAGCACTAGCTCAATCAAAAGGACGTGCGTTTGAAGGATTGTAAACTTACTGTGTAAAATTACTGTGATAGGTGGGTGATTAGTGCACATAGGAAGAAGTCAATTTAATGTAATTCTCAATTCAATTTCGCAATACGAAACTTTCTGTGTTTGTAAACTTTTTCGACCACTTAAATTGATACGAGGACCCCAACCTGAGGACCAGCGACTACACCACCCATCATTCGTGAACGAGCTTCCGACCCGAGCGGATCGCTAGTGCGGAGCTCCGTTTCAGTTCTAAGTGAAAGTTACACTTAGTAGTGTTCACAGCGAGTTGTGTTTTAGTCTATGTCCTATGACATACCCTCATCAACAGGGCAGGCTATCAGCCAAGCCCTGAATGCAGTCAATAATTGCGACAGCAATTATATATTCAACGGAGCAGCTCCTTCATCACACCACATCGCGGCAAACGACGATGTCATGGACGCGTCGCCATTGCCAGTTCCCGACCCGAGTAGCAGCGAGGTCGGTGGCCACGCTGCTGCCTTCTACACCGCAACAGCACCAGACGAGCTCGACCACCAGTCAACAGGCAACGGAATACAGCGAAAAAGGTCAGTGGGTGACAATTCAATCCATCAAGACCCAAAAAGAAAGAGTGCGGGTACCGGTCACGATAGTGCGGCATCTGGCCAAAATCAACATTCAGACTACGTGTACAATTTACCAGTCAAAACAGATTCAGTGAATTAAGTAACTCAACATCTAAAGAAGAAGAAATAGATTCAGTTATCTAAAAGAAAATATCAGTGAGCAAACACAAACACTATGAAAATTCCTCCAATATCGCAGCCAATATCACAAACCTCAACGAATTCATAAAAGAACTAAAACTAGAGTGACCTCAAATTTCGTTGCCGAAAAAAAAAATAATAAAGTGAAAATAGTTGCCAAATCAATAACCGACTTCAGAAACATTGTGAAATACCTAATACACACCCAAAGAAGTTTTCATTCTTATAAAGATCCCACCAACAAAAAATTCTCAGTAGTATTTAAAAATATTAACCAATCAATCTCAGAACCTGAAATACTTAAGACCTCACTCAACGTCACCCATACATAATAAAAGTAACACGATTACAAAAGGACAACAATCCCATCCCGGTTGTAGTAGCTGAATTTAGTGAAACGAACTCTAAACTATATTAACCATTAAACAAATATGCAACCACCGAGTGACAACTGAAAGAAGACGAAGACCCAACGGCCCCCTACAATGTCAAAGATGCTTAGATTTCGGACACTCAAAAAACAATTGTAACCATGTGATTAACTGTGCCTTCTGTTCAGGGAAATCATTACTCTGTAACTTGCCCACAAAAACTTCAAACTCCTATTTGTGCTAACTGCAAGGGAAACCACCGTGGGGATATTAGAAATAATAACTGTCCTTATTTCAAAGAAATATATGAAAAGAAAACCTCCAACTCAACCTTCAGAAATAAAAATACCCACCAACAGAATTTCAACACCTCCCCACTCAAATGATTCACTCGCTCACTTCCCAAACTTACCGAAAACCCTACCACTCCAAAACTTCTCTCCAATCAACAACAAAAACCATAACCAAAAATATCCTCAAACCAATCAAACACCCATTCAAGAAATCATCGTCAAGCCTCCTAGCAGACAACTCTCATAAATACAATCATTAATACAATATCATCATGTATCGTAAACTTCATAAATTCATTGATCCCTACAGTCATTTCAGTAATCCAAAACCAGTCACCTCGTTTCTAAGTAATAATAATGAAGTGCTTCTCCAAAATTTAACATTCATAAACTGGAACGCAAATGGCATCCTAAATAAAAACAGAGTTAATAAATTTCCTGCACTCCTTCAAAATAGACGTAGCATGCATAACGAAACCCATCTCAAAGCACGAAATAAACTTTACATTCCGGAATATACAATATATAGAGCAGATAGAACAGAGAACAACGGAGGAGGAGTCCTAATTGCAGTAAAATCCACTATAGAGCACCACCAGATAAATACCGTTCACACACCCGGCTTAGAAACCATCTTTCTATGTTGACATATTCATTGTTACTCATGTCAATTTTATTATATATTTATTACCCAAATCATATCTTACATAATTATTTATTAATACCACAGAAATTTCACGTTCATTGGCCTAATATTTGTGTATCATAGTAGATAATTCATTTCATGTGTATGGCAAAGGTACATTTGAAAAAAAACGGGGATTGTTTATACAGGAATTTTATGTTTATTTTCTTTCGTTACTCTTTGTTTATCTGGCAAAAAGTTGTTTTAAATCTAATGTTTATGGTACAATTATGAACTTATTTAAATATTAATAATATGAGACTATCATTATTTATGTAATAAAAAAATATAAAATATAATAATAAAATCATGTTCATTGTTTAACGAAAATCTAAGTTCCCCCTCCCAGCGATCGGCTGGGTCCGCTCCTGCCTGGCTTTGTAATATGTTGGCTGGAATTGACAATTTCTCCAGGGAGGGGGTTAAACACTTCATGAAGGCATGACCGAAGAATGAATTGTGAAACGAATATCATATTCAATTGGGAACGGAATTTGAATGAATCCTAATAAATGCTCTCGAGATGTTTTTTCTTGTTCAATGGCTGTGTATTTGATTTCCTTCATTTGAACATATCGGAATGTGGAAAGTATAAATACGACCCCTTATATGAATTTATTGCATCCCTAACAAAGAGAAAGTAATACTTCCCCAGCAGGAGACATTCAACAATCTAGGAGTGGACGATTTCCAGAATCCTCCCGCAATGGCACTCTAATTCGCTTCCTGCAATTGAAACGTTTGAATAATTTAATTTTACATTTGAACTTCGGTTCAAATAATAATTTCAAAGGGACCACGAATATGGTTGAATTTTTCTTTCATCTAAAATATTTGCAAGTTCAGACACTGTTTCCAGGAAAGAAAGGACAGGTTGTTGGATGGAACTTATGTTGAAAATGCTTGTCTTCATATGTTAGGGATGATTTTATTGTTTTGCATTACAATCTACATGTAAGTCGCACGCATACAGTGTTACATACAAAACACACTGGTGATTAGATTAAAATAAATATTTGTGGCTAATGTGCATGGTATGTGGTTAAATGATGCATTCTCACCTCGGTTGCAGAAAAGTTCATTTCTATCAGTTACATTTTTATGACTCTACATGCTATCATCTTTCGCAATTCATTGCAACGATGAAAACTTCTGTAAAATGTTTTGTATATCGTTTAATGAAAAACGTACAATACAGTTCATTAAACTAGATTGCCTTGTTACGAGGTTACTCTGTTTATCTACCTCCAGTAAACAAAAAATGAATGCAAAATATGAAACGTAATTATTTGAGTATAAATGCTAAAAATGAATTCTGATCAATGTTAAATATTTGTAATGTTTTTGTCGTAGTACTTTCGAAACAAATACTAATTCTCTTCACAATAACTGCATTTACTTTAACTACTTCTACCTGAAGATGAAATGAACACATTCACATGCGAAGTGAAATCATGGATAAATATTTACAAAGAGTGTTTTTATTTGTATTTGGCATATGTTCGTGCCTTTTTCATTCGATCCAAATTGGAAGCGCTTCGTCTGGCTTCGTAAGTCGAGTTCTTTCAGTCAAAGCAAACGCCTTGTTTCGCTTTATGGCGTTGCCGCCATTGCAGCGATTGGCATTTTCCTTCGCTTGTAAAATTCGCTAATTCGAATTACGTTGGTGCACACCGAAGCACGCACAATTTGCCATTGCAATAATAAAATAAAGGAATGATAATTTTTGAGGAAGCTGAGGACAAGCTGAATAAAGCGATCTCTTCCTTCCCCCCGCTCAGCAAGGACGCTCAAGGCACAGCTGCTCAGCAGCGACTGTTGCTGTTGTTGCTGCTGGTGCTGCTGCTGTTGCTTTCTTCGCTGTGGCGCCACCAGGGGCGGTCAGGCTAGCGGCAGCGGTGGTAATTCTTTTCGTGACCGCTAGATGTAGTTGCCGTCCTTGTCGCGGTAAAGATCGTCGTTGACGGAGTACTGCTGAGGCGCCTGTGCGCAGTCAACGTTGTGAGCCCAATCACAGACGCGGACTGCTTGGTTAAACACTGTACCGTTGGGGCACAGGAAGGAGAATTTGCTTCCCGAGGGAAGGCACCAGTGCCACACCTGGCGGAAAACAGCAAAACATTGGGCACATGCATATCGGTCCATCTAAAAGTGTCAACGCATTTATACCTCTAAGGGAAGAACCCTGTATTATGCATTGGGATACATAAATTGCTGTACCTTGTATAAAAAATGCCTAAATATCTATATTCTCTCCCATCTACGTATATATTTTTTGCATACTATATATTTTTTACTTATACTTGTTTTTACTTTCTCGCTACCGCTTGTAGAGAGGAAGGTAATGCTGCGCGCAAAACGGTGAATTTTCGGCAGAAAAACTCCTATTACAAGGCCCTGGTAACGATAAAGTGGATAAATCCTGTTGCTAAATTTAGAAAAAACCTCTCCCCGTGGTGTTGCCAGAATCCAAGTTTTGCGGGTCATTGATACCGAAAAATAGAATGATGTCAAAACGGTTTCTTTATTGCAAAGAATATTCGTATCATCTCCAAAGAGAACTATTCTTCCGTTTAGAATCGACGAGGGCATATCGTTTACATATACTAGGATGAGAATAGAGCTTAAAAATGACTCCTGCGGGACTCCATGTGCAATTGGCAATGAATCGGAGAGATGTGCATCATGTCCCATCATTCCAGTAAGGTTTTTCTACCCCCGGAGATCGTGATTTAAGATAAGAACAAAACCAATCTAGAGCAATACCACGGATTCCATACGAAGATAATTTTGAAAGTAAAATGTTACGATTAATGACGTCAAAAGCTATTCCAAACCTATCTAAAAATATTCCAATAGGTGCTTCCTTTTGATCCTTGGAAGAAGCTATCTTTTAAGGAAAGATGGTTGTTTCTAGACAGGGCCCTGAAACGAAAAAATGAATAAATCCAGTCGGTGAATTTAGAAAAAAATTCTATCACGTGCTGTAGCCATATGTTATGTTTTGTAGGTCCTAAATACTGAAAAATCGAATGACGACAAACCGTCTTTCTGTCCGTCCGATATTTTAATTTTTTGTTGGAGGATACTTTACATTGCTCGCTGGACATTTTCAAAATTTTAAGCAATGGCTCCATTGTTTTTGATTCAATTTTGTTGTTGGATAATGTGAAGGACATGTAAGAAAATGTTGCAGGTCCTCTTTTCGTTGAAAACTCTGGATTTTTCGAAAACTGCAAACATTCCAATTTTTTTCGGTGTCTTCCTAGAACTACAATTATGAAGATAGCATTCATGAAATGAAAAAAAATTTTTGCATTCATGAAATGTGTTCCTTAAGATAAATTTTGAAATAAGGTCCTGTACAATTTTTCGAAAATTAGAGTACGTTTCGCATAATTTTGCCTGAAAGAGTGGGAGAGAAAGTACATGCTGTTTTACCACCACTAGTTTTTTCATAATTTCATTTCTGATTACTATGTAATTTTATTTTTAATTATTTTATTCTAAACGGTATCATTTTACATTTATTTTTGAACTGCAATTCAGCGTGACCCAGTGGCAGTTAAATAACAACAACAACAACAATAATAATAATAATAATAATAATAATAATAATAATAATAACAACAACAACAACAACAACAATAACAATAAAGGAGTACAGTACAAGTCGAATATGCAATAATCATACTATCACTAATATATTTTAACAAATGTATTATAACAAATGTAACTAATGTATTATAACAAATATTTCAACTCTGTCGTGATATCCAATAATTATATGTCGGTGATGGTGAAATTTAATACAAGCTACATAAATATTGGCTAATTTTTTTAAAGTCATTGATCGCGTTACTAAACTTATATCATCTATCATCAAAATTATTTTGCCATTTTCCATTTTCAGATATAAATATATTTATTATTATTATATATTATTATTATTATTATTTCCAGCCTGATGAAGCATATAAATATTACCGAAAAGTCGTGTTCCGGCATTACATGGACAATAAAACGGTTTTTTTAAAACATGTTGATTGATTGTTAAAAAAGAAAAAAAGGATACCTATGTGTAATACTATTAATGAACATTCTTTTTTCTCAAAACAGTTTATTCTTAATTCTGTGACTTTTATTTCACAGTTGCATCACCTGCAAACTCTTTATAAACCTTTCCTTCAGTAATGTTGCCGAATGTTCCTATAGATTTCTGATTCACAATTCACCGGCCATCATTCTGACTTCCTTTAGTAGAGCCTACAAAAATGAGTTTCATGTTTGAGAGAATCATAAGTGCAAGTAATTAATTATTCACATTTTCGCTTTGCCCTCATTACGAAAAACTTTTTTTCATTCAACGGAAAACAATACTTTACACCTTTCAAGGCATTCCTTTTGTTTTTATTGTGAACGTGCTTTAGGACTCTGATCTCCTGTGGACATTTTCAAGTAGCAGCTGTCATTAATCTCTTAAATTAACACATTAACAAACTCATTCGATGAAGAATTGTCGAACGCTATTGAGATACCTTTATTTTGAACTCAACTAAATACTAGATACAAGTAAATTATCGTTAGTGCAAGGGCAGTTTTTAGAAACAAAAAATATAACAGGTGAACAAAATGAAAATTACATTTCAATTTTATTCAAATAAGCTACAATTACATTCTACAATGTATAATTAAATTAAATAAATTGTAATAGCAATATCTAGTTGTCAAATTAAAAAAAAATCATATAACAATCTCCGAATTATGAATTAGAAGAAAATTATGCAATTTTTCTTTCTTCTGAGCAAGTGACGGATTAAAGGGATAATTTCGTGTTAAGAAAATGAGTCTAAATGAGTGAAAAGGAGTTAAAAGTGTTAATCTAATGTTAACAGATTTTCACAAGTCATTTTCTTCACAAACTCATTTTCACAAATGAGCACCCAGGTCTGAGGGGTTTTGTTATAAGGAATTTTCCTTTATGCTGAATTTAAAATGCACATTTTATCTGTCAGTAGTTAATATTTATAACGTAAATAATTTATATATTGAATAAGTAAATCTGAATGATTTAAAATATTTCATTGGCCTCTGGTGGAGGGGTTAAAGCCCCATATCCCTGGAGTGCGCCACTGTTCGTTCATTATTCAATTTAATACAGTAAAAAGAGAGGAGGATAGGGATTCCGGAGCTCTAGGAAACAAGCGCAGATTAGAGTTTTCCCTCACAACTCACCCTCCCCCCACATTTTTAATTGTTTACGCTAGATAAATAATTCAGTATAATAAATTTAGCCGAGCACATTGAATTGCTATGGCCCTGCTTGACGCGAACAGCTAGTTATGATTTACAAGCCCCGTGTTTGCACCTACCCTGAAATAAGGTTTTCTTTCGATATTATCTGTGTATTATCTATTACAGTGAACCTCGTTAGCTCGAACTCGCTTAACACGAATTTCCCGTAACAGGAACAAAATTTCGGTCCGGAAAGGGATTACGGTAATATGGATATTTATTATACTCCGATAGCATCGATTTTATAACACAAATTCCGACTATTTCGATCGCTTGGAATTTGTGTTATTGAGGGTTTATTGCAGTAATATCTGGGATATCGAACAGAAAAAGATTAGGATGGAGGAGAAAAGGAGAAAATAGCAAAAAGAAGACAGAAAAAGATAAAGGAAAAGAAACTAAAGGAGACGAAAGGGAAGGAGAAAAAAGTAAAAGAAGAAGTAGACGAAGAAGAGATGGAAGATAGACGAAGAACTGTTGGCTTAGTCCTATAATGTATGTTCTTGTTTAATATAACGAATTATGTATGTTTTTATTTCTTTTTATGAGTAACCTGTACGAGGGGTCTAGACGGTTAGTAAATAAATAAATGAGTTAACTTCACCGGATTGTTTCGCCACGTAAAGGAGCCTGTAATTCATGACCAACGTAGACATTCCAATGAGACGTTACGTAAACATACAGGCCTGCGCAAGTGAGACGCAAGATAATCAACGATTGTTGATTGCGCAATCAAGAAGTATCCACTTGTGTTGTTTTTTTAAAAATCAGTTGTTGGCTCATCCGTCAATATCTTATCATTATGACGACCTTCCGTGACAAGCATGCATAGAAGATACATATCCTTGGGAATTCCGCACTTTGTACGAACACGTTTCTGAATGAGTGAACCAGGATTGGTTACTGCAATTGCAAGTAAAATGCACCTTGGCAGTGTGTGGTGGACGAATTAATATATTCTTAAAACTGTAATGTTCCTGCATCAATGCACAAAAAAAAGAATGAAGAATATTTCCAATAGATGAAAATACTGTACTAAAATATTTAGTACTAGTTGTAAAATTTTGTTGTGTTTTAAGGTATGTGATTCACTATTTTCTCAAATTGTCAGGAAGAAAATAGCTTAATGAAAAATCTCTATTTAATTGCCCTTAACTAATGAAGTTACAGAAGTAAAGTTTGTAGCAACATTTCTAAACATATTCGAAAAGTTGTGTGATAAAAATTGCGCAGGGTACTAGACAGCATCTTCACACTATGAAATTATTAAGATTTTCTTCATGTGAAATTTTTAAAATAAAATTTCAGTTTCATTAAAAGGACCTTTATTCTGATATATTTGGAATAAAAATGTAAAGAAATACAACCATCTTTAATCTTAGCGCAACTATTCACCGGAAATTACATGTCAGTAGTGAAAACCGCCCGTATGTCGGTTACATTGATTTTTGAGAAGCACCTGAGAACGTCAAGACACGACAAGTTGCAATTATAGTGTTCCCTGGAATTGCAAGAGATCGCGACAGCAGTAAAGGGTATCCCTTGCCAGAATTTATTAAAGTTTCTGGGAAAGCACTCGCGTAGAATGGAGCGACAGCCAATCAAAATCACCCTTGAAAATATCAGCACAAGCGCAAAGCACCGCCACGAAAAAGCTTTCTTTGTGCTGAATATTCTTTAAGACGAAGTGTTGTGCGTTTGAAAACCTCACTAGAAATTCTCAAAAAAAAAAAAAAGAACTGTTTAAAGAAGGGAGAATTATTCTACAGAGATAGAATTCATCTCACTTACAGACGTAGATAGTCGAGTAATTATTTTAAAATCATTTAAACGTAATCTCTTACAATATTGCAGTCGTAAAAGGAAGCCAGATAGCTAATTCCTGTAAAGAATTGTAAAAACCTATTTTTCCATTTTTCTATTATCGATAATATTTATTCTTTTGTGTGTGTTTTCAATTTATTGTTTAATCGTTTTCAAATTGTTCAAAACCAATAATTAGTAAACGAGTCATTATTAATTGTACGCTCATTGCATAACGACATTTTCTTTATTTGTTGGCTAAATTGTATAAAGTATTAATCTACGTGACAGTGAAACGTTTTGTATATATTTCATTCACTATTCAAGTGACAATTTCTTGAAAGTGTATGTAAAGGGTATTTTGGATGTGATTCTTTTTCAGTATTTTGTGTTTCCATGTCTTGTGTACAGGCATTTTATTGTTTTTTTGTTGTGAAGTGAATCGAAATATAATTTTATGTAAAGTGTTTATGCAAGTGTTAAAACGCAACTGCAGTTGTTAGGTATTCACGTAATTGCTAAAGATAGAGCAAGTGATAGAATTTTTCAATGCCATGTAAATGCTAGATAAAATTGTATTCCAATATTTAACAGAATATATCTAGAACTCTGTTGATAGTTCAAAGATTAACTTGCCTATGTTTCTTTTATTACAAAGCAGGTTAAAAGACGAACCCACTCCTGTAGGGCAGTTAGGACATATAAAACCATTCCTATTTTTGGTGACATTGTCATAACAAGTCACAGGTCAAGTAATACTACTAGGTTATTTGAGTGACCCGCTGTAGGCTTTTTAGAGAATAGTGAAAAGGTAAAGTGGTCGCAGTAGTTAAAATGGTTTAAAATGTGGAGGATGACCACGATAAAAAAGCTCCATACATTCCAAACAAAACGTTTACTTAGTTATTACAAGAAGAGATAGATATGAATCATTTATTACAACTGAATACATAATTACACTACAATTTAACGATATTAATAGAAATATTTTATTAAATAAATAAATGTTTAGTTAACAGAAGCATTAATTTAAAACTATCCTAAATATTTAGACTTCCGTTATCTCGAGGTCTTAGACCGAAGTATTATACCGAAGTCTTCTTAACCTTATCCATAATACAAGTATTCACTTATTCCATTTAAATTTGATAACACAATAAATACTTCCATACATTTTTTATATCATAATTTAATTTAATTTATGCAATCAGATTCAATAAAATCGTGATGTAAAACATTTTTGGAAGTATTTATTGTGGTCAGTTAACAACATTTAAATATAAGTATATGCGACAACCAATTTAAAACTTCATCATATTAAGTGTTAATTGAGCACAGAGCCTAATATTGAGACCCGTAGCCATGCTCAGGCCTATGCCTTGGGCTCGCGGCCCGCCCTCCCACCTGGCAGCGCGTGTCGGGATCCGCGTGTAGGCCGGGCTTCTTGTCCTGGCAGGTGAAGGACAGGCCCGCAGGCACCTCGTGGTACGTGGGGTACCCAGGGTCTGCGTCTTGCTGCAAACAGAACACAAACCAGCAATCAGTCTCATGCCTTACAAGCCGCTGGTCCATTCATTCATCGGAAGATCTCTCTCTCTCTCTCTCTCTCTCTCTCTCTCTCTCTCTCTCTCTCTCTCTCTCCCCCCACACACACACACACACACACAACACACACACCCTCTCTCTCTCCTCCCCACCGTTCTCTGTCTGTCTCTCTCTTTCGCTGCGCAGCAAAAAGAATGTGATCAGGTGGTAGTAGAAGTAGTTGCTATATCTTCCACCAATTAAGTGGTGAAGCACTTGATGCATTTGCCTTGGTATTTTTCGTACTCTGTTGATCTTCCTCTCTAGAATTAAAAGTAGAAACTTGTAGATTAGTTTATAATTACCTTCTCTTTAGATAACGGTTTGAGTTGTTCAGTTGTCCAACGATATATTTATATTTAATACATACTCATTCGAATCAACGCTGCATGGTAGTGAAGTATAGTACAAAAAGCTAAGATGGGGAATGACAAATAAACAAATTTTATTATTATCAGTGGCGGTTGGTGACTCCCAAAAATGGAGATTCCACATCGAATGTAGGGAAATGAATTTTCAAAATTAAGAACTGTAATTCATAATATAACGTAAACAACTCATGTTAATTCATGAAATATAGTTTTAAAAAGTCTATAAATTTCCATCCAAGAGAAATGCTCAGTAATTTGGAGGTTGATTGAGGAAAGATGATTGAGGTTAACGGCCCCCAGATTTGACAAAGGCTTATTTACAACGCAAATGGTCGTGAAAGTCGAATGAAGCGGAGCGGGGAAGAGTTGCGTTTCCCAGGCGAAGATGATATTGGCTTGCAGAAGGAAGCTGACTCCAACAGGTCGCTGAGGTCACCTGAGAAAACAATTTGGGAAAGCTGCAGTAGGCCAATCATTACACTGACGGTTGAGTGGGAACAAAGTGTGCATCTCACCCACGCAAATTACCTATCGTTCAATATCTCTTAAGCTTACGTTTTATATGAAGACTATTAGAATAAACTGTTTATGATTATTTGTAACATTTTTATTCCAGAATATTTTTTTCCTTTCAAATTGTAATTACATGAATATAAACATTTACATGAACTTTCAACTGATTTTTTCTGCCTCGTACTATAAACAGAGAAATATTAATTTACATAAAAATCATATAAATGTTAAGAAACCAGAAGTGGTAATTTCTTTAGGTTCTCAGAGAAGTCTACTTGACAACGTGCGTCGTAGTAGGTTTTCACATCGTACCAAGTTTATTTGGAATAAGACGAGCAAAAGCTATAGATTCCATACCAAACTCACAATAAATCATACGTTTCGACAGTTCTCTTTAGTTATTGGATTATTTTTTTTCTTTTGTCAATTTTTGAGCTCTTGGGGTGAGAAGAACGTGTGGCTTTCCGCGGCACAACTCTTGTCAAATTCAAGAGACCAAAATCCATCCCCATGGCCACATTCAAACTCGGAATTGCGGCAGAAAGTGAAGATAGTATGTATCTTTATCTCGTGGTAATTAGAGCGATCCTCGTCATGTCTCCCGACTATTTATTCGGTAGCTACTGTTTAAAATTTAACTACGTTAATGCAAGCTCATTTCGATTGATAATTGACATTTGTGTTTGTCAAATATTGAAATACTTACATCACCTATAATACATTTTATTACCGACAAACCGAAGAAGCTATGCATTCGACACTTGGCAAAGTAGATACCATTTTACGTTTTAAAAATAGCGCAGAGATTCAGCTTCAGGGACAATGCAAGTAGCTGAGTAGAGCTGAAGTTAATATAGAATTGTCTTTTCTGTGTTTATTAATGTAGTTTTCTACCATCTAAGCGACGTATACACAGTGTCTTCTGTTTATGGACATTAAAAGGTATTATAGGAAATGTAAGTATTTCTGTATTTGACAAATAAAAAATGTCGATTTTCAGTTGAAATGGGCTAAACTTTTTTGAATAGAATAAATCTGAAGTGAAATTTTTTTAATATGAGCATGTTATCAATTTGAACATTTTTTATGTGAACTATCAATCAAACTTTCACTGACTTGTTTTGCACCTTCGAGAAGTTGCTTCTAAAGTTAATACTAGCGTGAAAAAATGTATCGTAAAACCGCGAAGAGAAGTTGTTACCAACCCGACAAAGCAGCAGACTGGAACGAACATCTATCCGACGACATTTCACGTTAGGATATTCAATTCCACACAACAAAACAAATGCCCCAGCTAAGAGTTGTCTCAACGCATTTCACCTGAAAAGCGAGACAATAGCCAGGTAACACCGCGTACTCCGGTGTGATTCTTCCTTAAGCGTCCACATTACGGGAATACCGTGACTACTTCTAAATGAAATACCACATGATACTGTTTTCAGTGCAAAATCGTAAATACTACACGCCTAAGTAACAATTAGTAGTCTTCATGATTATCATCCTCTGTTAATTATCTTGAGAAGAATTTCAATAGATTTGTTGCTTCCATAGTACGTTGTGTTACACACCTTTAATCTTTCCCTCTCTAGATATTATTTATTTATTTATTTTACGAAAAAAAGTTATAAACTGCGTATGACGTGCTATGTGAAGTGATTCATCATTTCTCAACTTCTTTCTAAAAGTGTGCCCAGTTTCCACCATCTGATTTATCATATACTTTTTGGGGCGTATATTACCTCCTCAAGATACCTTGTGTGATTGGTCACACGAACATTTTTTGTTTTTTACTTCCCTCATTGTTATTCTCTTTTCCACAACCATCTTCAAAACCTCTTTATTCCTCATTTTACCATTGCAATCCATCTTCTTCACACACCGCCATAACCCATTTCAAAACAATCCAGATCTTTCCTTCACCACATACTACAATAACACCACATAAAAAGCGAGACAATGGCTAGGTAATACCGCGCACACTGGTGCGATTCTCCCTCAGGCGACTGCTCATCACGGGGATTAAGTACCCCGACAACTTTATGAAATACCGTGTGATACTGTTTATGCTGCGTAAAATCGCAACAAGTGCGCGCTCAAGTAACAATTACGCGCTTTCTCGGGCGGCCGGCGACGCCCGCTGCGCGTGCCTGCGCGCCGTGTGAAAACTATTTCGCACTCGCGCTAACGCGACAGTGGCGCTGCCGCAGTGGTCGGGCGCGTCGTTTCGCCATTCCATTCCCACACGTAATATGGAAATTCGAAAAAATAATGACGTAGAGTAGATAGTTATCGTTTTGATATTGCGCACCTTACTACAGTTCGCGGGAACGCGAGATTTTCGACATTCCAAGGTCGCCTCGTAGTCACAAGACGGATGAGATGATGAATTAAGACGTGTTTTCACTTTGTACCTGCTCGTGAAAAAATGTTATCGCGGGGTTTGTAATGAAGAACTTCGTTAGACATGAAAAGATTTTGAGTCGGTTTTGTCTCGTAATATCCGAGTTGCCTGAATGGGAATTAAGGCATTGGAAGATGATTTAAGATTTTAAGACAGAATATTTTGCACATTTGTATTCCTTCCGGATTGTTGGAAAGATGCATAGGTACAATTGTTAAATGATAGTGTGATCCCTCACCTAAATTGTAGTTTTTTACTTTCTTCTTTCTTCTTGATGCTTTTTCTAGCTTTACGGGCTGCGGGTGACATATTTGATAAGACATTGATACAGAACAATGCATATTATTTGTCCCATAAAAATAAAATAAAACTAACAATCAAGAAGAAAAATTGAATAAATGAACGCAGCTAAAACACCACCGATATTATGTGTGCATATTCCAGGCTCATAATATTTTCGTTGACGTTTACTAATACGCTGACGCTGTTACAAACCCAATTTGACAAAATCTAGTATGTAGTTTTGTAAAATACGGATGTCATAGGTAAGGTGAAAATTGATGTATTTTAACTATCGTAATACATTGATTTAATTATTACAGAACAAGTCATTAGAGAAATTACTGATGATCTTTTTTAAATTTAATCTTATACAAATGCACTATTCCGTTAAGAAGAAAAACTAAAGATGGATTTTTTCCATATACGATGTTACTTTAATTACTCACGACAAAGCAGAAAACATACGAATCGCAACAAAGTGATTATATCTCTGAAAGGAAATAGAAACGCCACTCGACAGGTTTGGGAAAAGGTGAAGGTTGGTTACTAGCATAACCCACGAATGCACTGGTAATCGAAACTGAACAACTCCGCCATCGAGAAAACAGCTCGCCACCAGCGCATCCTAATTATGAGCGTCATCGCTTCCGCGAGCGTTCTATGAACCGGAGGCTTTATAAGGACGTCCTTCAACTCGGTCATTTCATGCGCGATGGCACTGGACTCGGCAGAAGAGCTTGCGGAAAAGCAGTGTGCTGCTTTACCGCTGCCCCCGCCGACACACCAGTCCTCGCTCCCAATGCTCGGGTGGGTGGCGTCTTTCGACGCTCATACCGGGAGCAGTAGCTCAGTGAATCAATTGATGTCACTGCAGTCCCTCTGACCGGGAGGTCCTAGGTTCGAGTCCCGACGGCGGCAAGATTTTCGACACTAGCTTTTCAGGCTAGGTCGAATTCAGTCTGGAGGAGAATTCCAGCGGCCACCAGCTCTGATCTGTAGTTTTCCGTGGTTTCGGATCAGCACCACGCGAATGCCGGAGCAGTACCCTACCAAACGGGCCACGGACCGTGCGCGATCTGTCCTTCCTCTTTGTTGTCCTATTCTTTCCCTTTACACACCCACTTACACCAACATGCAGAACACTACCATATATTCCGGGAGACCGGTCGGGAGCTTAGAGCTTGTCCGGTGGCGCGTGCCAGCGGGGCTGGTGGAGATTCCTGTTTAGGGAAATCCCACAGCCGACGGTAGGTCGGCGCCGGATCTCGCCTTCCAGCGGGGAAGATCACTGCATCTCCCCAAGAAACATGTACTACACTAACGGGCCTAATGACCAGCAGTTGACTCGCCCGGAAACACGATCGAGTCTCTTTGACAGCGGAACGTCATCAACAATAGGCTAGCGGCTTCTGCGCGACTAAAGCCTAAATTGTTGGGGTGTACGTACAATCCTTTCCGATTCAAATATAAAGGAACATTACAGAAAGAAAGCATTATACGAACTCTCTGAATTTTCCATATAATACTATTAGTTATTCTGAATGGTTTTCTAAAAAAATTGGTGGATCCATTTTTGTATAGGCAGCCATTTTCAAAATTATTTAAATACCAGAAAAGGAACACATGCATTTCAGACTGTTTTTCTTCGCATTTTTTAAAAAGTTTTCTTTTCCACCTTTAAATCTGATAGTGTAATTTTCCTTATTACCTACAGATATTTAATTGCCACGCATTATTTCTATAATTTTGAGTGTAGCTATATTTGAGAGCACCACTAGTGGTCGACACGAGAAGGGAAACAAGTTGAGAAAAATGCTATCATGTTTTGTTCGCGAAACGTCTTTGGCACTCTTACGCAAGGTCTTAATTGCACCGCCAAACTGCTCGCTGTGTTACCGTGAAAGCAGGCAATTATAGCAGGTTATGGTCTACAATACGCCTGGGGAGAAAACGGATTTGTTTATGTAATTCTACAGTGAGATATGTACGGCTAGTGTTAGCAAGCCACACATATCACACTGTTCGCCACACAAATTACGCTAGTTTCACAATGCCCTACGTTAAAAAATAATCAGATTTATTTGATTTTATTATCAATTATAATTTGTGTAAACTTTCATTCATGATTAATTTTTCCATTCAAGGATTACAAATGTGCAATGACTATTTGAGGAACAATAATCTTGTTCAGCAAGAACAAAAGTTTTTAACGCTTTCCATTTTAATGGGATAAACATTAACAAGTGTTAAATAAAATATTTTATTGCTTTAAGAGTAGATTCGGTAGATTTGAATGATTATTATCTCCGTAGCCACCTAGTAAATTTTCAATTCTTTGAAGATGTAATGTAATGAACTCCTTGCCTCACTGATCAAGGTGATTGTGTCCTCGTCTTCGTCCATTTGGATGTGTAACGACACATCTTTCAGGCAGTTGAGACTGACCAACCTCCAATTGTGGACAATACGGCACTTGCATGGTGCCCTGACTCACACCGACCGACTGAGGAAGCCCACGCCCACTATTTTCGGTGTGTATTTCCTAATGCGTTCTAGCGCGGCGCGTATGCTCCATCATGGCTGCCACAGTGAAGGGACCATGACCGCGCCTGGGGAGGGCTCTTCTGTGTCCCGCAGGACCGCACGAAACCCCACTGTGTCGCTAGCCCCACACTTACGGGACAAAGAGCATGCATTCAGAAATGGTACCGGGGGCGGTAGCTCAGTGCATCAACTGATGTCTCTGGGAGCGCCTCTGACCCGGAGGTCCTAGGTTCGAGCACCGAGGCGGCAGGATTTTCGACACTAGCTTTTCAGCTAGGTCGAATCCAGTCGCTGTCTCGAGAAGAGTTCTAACGGCCGGCTGCTCTATTAGGTAGTTTTCCGTGGTTTCTCGGATCAACACCAGGCGAATGCCGGAGTAGTATCCTACCAACGGGCCACGGACGCGCGCGACCTTTCCTTCTTCTTCCTTGTCCTGTCCTTCCCATACGCACACTTACACTAACATGCACTGCACTACCTCATATTCCGGGAGACCGGTCGGGTGCTTAGGGCTTGTCCCGGCTGGGCGGTGTCCGCCGGTGGGAGAGTCCTGGTTAGGGAAAATCCCACCAGCCGACGGTAGGTCGGCACGGGATCGCGCCATTCAGTGGGGAAGATCACCGCCATCTCCCGGTAGGTTGATTGATTGATTTTTTCGTGTTTCCCGGCACATCAACTGCTTTGGTCATTCGTCCCGTTAGTATCGTGCATGTTTTTTCTCTCGGGATTGTTGAAGGTTTTCGATAAGTTATGGTATGGTAGTAATCGGCTGCCTACGGGTATGTAGGTTTACTTCCGGTAACGGAAGTTTCGTAGACCGAGAGTTTGTGGCTACGAGTTCGGGTATTATCGACACCAGCGAAATAGGTTCAAACCAGACACTGATTGATTAATTTTTCTGGGCTGAAATGTTAAGATTGTGAGTCCCATAAAGGGAAATCAGTGTTTACCGCAGATGGTGGCGATATTCTTCCGCTGGATGGCGAAGGCCGGCGCTGACCTACATGGCGGCTAGGGGCTTTTCCAACCAGGCAACACCCACTAGTGGGGTGTGAGGATTGTGTAATGCATGTAACTGTAAGTGAGTGTAAGTAAGTAGTGAGAATAAAGGAAGGAAGGGGAAGGAAATATCGCGTGCGGCCCCTTTGTTCCGCGCTCCGGCATTTGCCTGGTGTTGATCGGAGAAACCAAGGGAGACTACTGATTCTAGCTGGCCGCTAGAATTCTCCTCCAGACAGTGGATGAACTCGACCTAGGTATCTAGTCAGTGTCGAAAATCCTGCCATCGTCGGGACCCGGACCCAGGACCTCCCGGTCAGAAGCACTGCAGTGACATCAACGGATGTCCGGAGCCACCTAAGGCGGTAAACTGGACACTGCCTGGAATTGTGGGAATTCTGATTGGATGTTGTTGACGTTCTTATAAGAAGAAATAAAAGAGGTCATCTTCGTCAACATACCAACATATGATATGTTGACGAAGATGACCTCTTTTATTTCTTCTCACTGCCTGGAAGTTTGAGAGGGAACCTGCTGTGGTCGGTGATTTCCCACATCAACTTCCAGGCAAATGCCTATGCGGTTCCTTAAAAGCCGGGCCACTGCTCGCGCGCTGTCCTTTCTTCCTCAGCCTCCACACTCATTCTTAGACCCGACCGAACCCCAGCCTCATATGGACTTTCCTCCATAGATGTAAAAATATCCGACAAGCGTCGGAGATCCAGTAAGCAGTAACAAGTTGTAAAACTCCCGACACACTGCGTGTCCCATGAGGAAGTAACCGAAGCTAAAATAATTGGAGTTACCATCAGAGATTTTGGTTCAATTTGGAGAGCCAGTGCCACAGGTCACAAAGGAGCGTTGACACCTTTCATATCTTATGCAGCGCATCGTGAATTTTACGAAAATATGTTTTTTAGAATATAACATTCAGGTAAGGTGGAAAAGATTTATTGACAATCACCTTATAGTCTTATTAGTTACGCATCTTTATATTAACATTACGTTTCGAGATTCATTTTTCCATCGTCAGATGCTGCAAAATATCAGATGCTTCATCATAATTACAACTTATTACACGATGTGGTACGTAGTGATTACGTTTCCAACATTACGTTGTGTAATAAATTATTACAAATGTATAATGTGTGTATGTGGTTTTAAAAAAAGTTGTAACAATAGTGTTTATAATTGTGACATGTGTATAATTGCAGCATTTGAAGATGGGGAAAATGAATCTCCGAAACGTACGTAAAGTTAATATAAAATTTCGTAACTAATAAAAATATAAGTTGATTGTCGATAAAAACGTTTTGGATCTCACCTGAATGTTATATTCTTAACAATTTCAGTGACAATCTGTACCTTAAGTTTATCAAAAAAAGAAGTTTTTCCCAAATTAAAGGTGCATTATTTCCTATTTCATAAAAAATGAAACTGAGTTACTTGTAAAATCTTTTCCTGGTATCAATAGAACGAATAAGAACTTTCTTTCTTTGCCAGAATGGAGTACATTTCACTGAAGTCAGCGAAAATAAGTGTTCGGAACCACTTGAAGATCTCAATTGGTGTATCTTCTCCAATATTTAAGTAAGAAAGTGAAATTTAACATGAATTAGACTTCATCAACATGATATTGTTTCTGAATGCACAATTTCAGCATCTATGAACTTCACATTAGTTTTTCAATTCCCGAATGCATTTTTATGGATATCTGTTCAATAAGATACGTCATTTTCTAGAATGGACTAATCCGTTTTTCATAGAAGTTACAGGTTATAATTCAAATTTCATACCTTGTGGTAATATGTAAAAAGCATAGTCTTTAATATGTTAGATAATATGTGTCCATCATGCACTTATAGGAACGTATATTTTCTGTCAATACTTGTTCTACACTACTATCTCAGTTACTTAGCAGCGATATTAGTCGAGGCACCTTATTAAACGTGATTTTCAATTTATTTATTTATTTTTTATGATGGTATGATGGCATACCAAATTGTTTTCACATACTGAAGAGACAACTGCAAATCTTGAGTTATTGTACAATCGAATTATGGTTCCAAACCGGAATTTGAATTTTAACGATGGCATCATTCAAGAGACACATTACCACAGGGGTGTTGTTAGCGTGGGTATCATTATTTAAACTACACGTGCATGCTGGGTTGTGCTAATGAAAACAGCGTGGTGATGACAGGAACTACTCGAAAACCTCCCGGCAAAAAAATCGGTTCTCATTAAAGCTCATAACCATTAAGCAATACCGTATCATAAAAAGAAATGTCAAGTGTTATTGGAGATTTCAGTTAAATGTTACGCACCGACGTCGTGCCGAACAGGAAGGTGGAAGCTGAGATTTAGAAAACCTGCCACATGAGTGGATATGTCACACGAGATCAGTGTTCCTGACTTACCAGTATCATCGTCCAGTACAAGACCGTCATAAATAGCTTCCTTAAAAAAAGTGTGTCCCGTTTATTGACGCATCGTTGCTCCGTTCGCTTGGAAAGCCTCGATGATAGGTCAGTGTGCCAC
The DNA here is from genome assembly GCA_964035755.1 of Teleogryllus oceanicus. Lineage (NCBI taxonomy): Eukaryota > Metazoa > Arthropoda > Insecta > Orthoptera > Gryllidae > Teleogryllus > Teleogryllus oceanicus. The sequence continues at coordinate 70,891 of CAXIVR010000574.1, forward strand.
GTTGCCAATTTCCTCGGGGCCATCATCCCGTTTAGTAGACGTGATTATTCCGTGGGTGGGTGAAGTGGCTGCGGGGGCGGGGGACGGGTGAACTCGTCCGGGCCGCGCGCTGGATGAGCTGCGTGGTTGGCCGAGCTAGGCCGTTCGCGGGCCGTGGAGACCTCCGTCCTTGCGTAATCCCCGTCCCCGCTCCCGCCACGTTCCTGCCTTGCCCGCCCGGGCGCCTGCGGAACATTTTCTGGGAAAGGTCGCAAGCGCACCCGGAACAGCGGGCCACGGTTACCCTCCTCCGTCGCGAGCGATACCGCGCGAGGCGAAGATGCGGAAAGGGACGACAAAGGTTAGGCGAGTTCGTGTGCTAGTCCAGCGTCGGTGTCTCCCCACGGTTTTTCAGTTCGTGTGAGCTAACCCGAAGTTAGGATGTCACGCCGTTGCACGATTCTCGTTCTGATGACATTTTTGTGCAGATAAAATTACCACAAGTTTCGTTTCAGGTTATATGTGAGCATGGTTGGGAACTATGTGACATTTTACAGCTGTGAAGTATTCTTTGCGTGGCATTTGTTCTTATGAAATCTCTAAAGTTTGAACGTCCTTGTCTCTATAATTGTTTCTCTTGTATCATGGAGTTAATTTCATTGCACTGTGCAGTTTAATAGTACTGTCCTTTCCATCACAGTAAAATTGACTTTTAGATTTAGCCATCACATTTTGTATTAACAAATCAGCAGTGGCATCGTTCATACACAAATGATAAACACGTATCTGCATCAGAAAATAATGGCTAGGAAACTCTTTTGCCGACATGTGAAGGGACATTTCAATTCGACTTCACTATCATTAAGGTCATGGTGCCTTTGAGACCTTTTTTGAGCACACTTTCAAAAAACCGCATATGACAATTGCTTAACGTTTTAGACCTATGGTTTTTATCGTTTTTCTTGAGGTGTTCCTGCAAAGGTGTTCCTAGCATGGTAAAAGGACCCTTAAAAGAAGGAAGAGAGGAAGGAGGGGGGTGGGGTCGTGGCGAGACACGCCCCAAAAGCAATGACGTCACATCCTGGGGCCTCTTCTCTCGCGCAACCTACCTGGCATTGTGGCTGCTTCTTCTGTCCATCACGAAGAGGAGAAGGGGCTTCCTCGTTAAGCTTTTTGCATCATTGTGCCTGATTGCACCTGGGAGTGTGGCCCTACGGTCCGAGGCATCTCCAAACGTCTCTTCCGTTCTCCAGAAAGAAACCTCGTTGCCCCTCGCCCTCATCCCCATGCACCCATGATGTAACTGCTTTAGTGATTCTCAGTGCGGAAATTTTCTTCAATGATGTAATGTCAGGCGCCGGTTTTGCGTGAATGAAGAGAAAGAGCAAGTTTCACATTTCGCCAGATGATGAGAGAAGAATCCCCGTCAGACCGGAGGTGGAATGTGAAGATCCCCACGATTCTGTCGCATCTTGCTTCCCTACAGATTGTTAATGGCGAAACGAAAGATGGATGCAGAGTTAAAAAGCTGCTGCTTGTCACCAAGACAGAAGATGCGTAGCAACAGGGGAAGCGCTGTGTTATAATAAGCTAGAAAGTATCTCACTCATTGTCGCGACTGTATTGTTTCAAATCGAGAAGACTCAGGTCCTTTTCTTCCGGATAAATTGTGAATTTTATTTATAGTGCATCTCATACATTTCTTCAATCTTCTATTAACCTTGTTTCTATCTGTCTATGAATATGACTTAGTGTAGGGATCACAGAATTTTGAAAATGTGCACACAAATCACTTTTCCCCCTAGACGTCATACGCAGTTTTTAACTGTTTTTTTGACGTAAAATAAATGAATAAAAATAATGTAACTAATTTTTTAAATTTTAGACTGGGAGTGGTAGCCAGTGCATCAACTGATGTCATAGATCGCCTCTAACCGGGAGGTCCTAGGTTCGAGTCAGTCGAGTGATCGCGGCAGGATTTTCGACACTAACTTTTCAGCTAGGTCGAATTCCGTCGTTGTTTGGAGAGTTCTAGCGGCCGGCTGCTCTGATCAGTAGTTTTCTTGGTTTCTCCGATCAACACCACGCGAATGCCGAAGCAGTACCCCAAAAACGGACACGGTCAAAACTGTCCTTC
>CAXIVR010000576.1:0-18047 GCA_964035755.1 Teleogryllus oceanicus
AAAAATTTAGTTAGTCCCCGTCGCTGTCAAGTCGGGAGCTCTTCAAAGTGCGTCACGGTATTTATGCGACTCCGCCTGGGAAAAATTTCTGGAGGGTAATTTTCTCTTTTCGCCCTCTCGAAAAATTTATCCGCTAACTTTGGCCCCAAATTCGAAAACCTGCGGGTAGATGTCGCCTTCTCGGCCCACCCTCCGCCTCGTCCCCTTTTCTCAGTTCTTTGGTCTTTTCTAGTGGCATGGTGGCTTCGGTTCTATAACCCGTGACGTCACAAATATTTATATATATATATATATATATATATATTTGATACCTGGTAATCCGGATGCTTCAATCAATTTTTTTTAAAGGGGTGCTTCTCTTGATTTGTGAATGGGCCCCTGAGGTTCATCAAAGCAAACTTTGGGAAAAAAACCGGGTTGCTGGACATCAACCAATTTTTGTATCATAACGGGTTTGTACATTAATCGGCAAACTGTATTGTAACCTGTTTTGGTAGAAAAACATAAACGGGCCTCTTCTCACAATACCTTCACTACAATAACCCCTTTAGTCTTCTGGGGTGATAATCTGCAGGTACCGTCCATCGGCTGCCTTCGCTCTTTCCCATCTCTTCTCCCAGTCGCAACGGGGGGTGAGGAAAGCCTGCGGGACCCATCATTGTTTCGATTTAGTTTATTGTTTTCAATCAGACAGACTTCAAAATTTTAAACACCAAAAAATCGTTAACTGCCTCCTTTCCCCACCTGGCACTTTTGCGGCCGCTCGTTAGTTCTTGCCCTTTGGTTTATTGTACCTTGAACGTGGCAGCCCCCATCGCCACATCAACCTCTTCGTTTGTTTCTTCCCCCCTATGATTTCTCACTTTCCAGTTCCCTTTCCCTGTATTTCACTGTTGACAAAAACTTTGCATCCCTTTTCTCTCTTACCTTGTTCTTTTCCCTTCTCTTAACTACTTTTCCCCCAAGCAACAACCCCACTACCTCCTCCTCTTTCCCCCACCCCCCACACCTCTCAACCGATCTCGCTCGGTCTCCCATCCTCCCTTCCCCCACTGCTCTTCAAAAAGCGGTCGGCTTTCCCTACTGCGCCCGCTATTCAAACTAAATCTTTTTTAAAACGCGACGCCAGTATATATATATATATATATATATATATATATATATATATATATATATATATATATATAAAATATATATAGTAGATAGATAGATAGATATATAGAAAATATATATTGTGACGTCACGAGGTTATACAACCCGTAACGCCACCATAAGCCAGAAAACCAGAACGCAGAGAATAGGGCGCGGCGGGCGATGGTCCGGGAAAACGACATCTACCCATTTCCTCCGATGTCGGGTTAGCGGATAATTTTTCTTGGGGGGCGCGAAGGAGGAAAATTCACCCCCCCAGAAATTTCCCAAGGCGGAGACTTTTAAATGCGACGCACTTGGAAAACTCACTTCGACGCGACGGGACCAACAAATCCCAGCGATAGTAATTGGTGAGTGCAGGGTATAATTTACGCAAGTAAAGCTGAGTTAAAAAACTATAATTAAATTCAGAACAAAGTGCATGTCTTTTCCAACATCACGCTAGAAATAAAGGGGGTGTGATCGCTTGAACCTGAAATAGTTTCAAATCGAAGTAAATTCGCGCCGAAGGACTCTGAACGAAATCCCGTATTCAATTTTGTACGCCACGACCGCACGCTCAAAGTGTGGTATGTCGGCCGAGTGCTAAAAGTAGTCAATTCAAGCACGTTAGTTATTTAAAACTGGTAGCGCGAGCAAGGGTTTACGCGCGGCAGCAGAAGGACGACTCCAGTGAACACTCAAGCGTAGGCGAGAAGGACTTGGACCAATCCGTGGATGGTACGAGCCGAGATCGAGAGAAGGGTTTGGAATTTGACGTGTGGCGGCATCCCGAGGGTCGAGGGGAGAAAGTGGTGTAACCGCGGGACATCAACCAGTCAAGTGACGCGGCGGGACTGCGAGCGACCAACACCCAAGGTTAACTGACGGCGAGCGGGAAGGAAATGTCGAGGGTAAAACGCAGCTTCTATGCGGCAATTTGTTGGGGAAAATGTGTAGCTTTAAATACTAGGCGAAGCGTCCTAAAATAGGGGAAAATTCCAAGTATTTACTGGGAAAGTATTTCGAACGTATGACGGCAGTTTAGATTTCACCAGTAAATTCGTTCGAATGCCATACCTTGTACACCTTTTCTAAAGTTAATTATTATTTTTTATGTAATGTAAAAGTAATCTTATTTGAAAGTCATTGTTTCCATTGTATGATGTCAGGGATAATCAGTTGCTATAATTTTGTAAAGGGTGATTTAGTAACTGTGTGTCACGTTTATTCTTGTGTTAGAGTTTACAGCATTGTAATAAGTCGCAGCTCAAGGCTGACCTCTGTGAAGTCTATGATAGAATATCTGTGAGAATCACTTAAGGGCCGTGCAAGGGAAAAATTAAAATTAACAAAAAGCTAAATGAATTTCACGAAATAATTGAGAAAGAGGAAGCCAAAGTATTGTGAATAATACTTGTTGAAATATTCAGGCAGTCGAGGCGACGCCTTACATTCTTTTGTGGTTGTGTTCTTTCTGTTCTTTTTGTTTCTGTTTTCTTTGCGTGACCATCTACGCAAAGGGGATACTTTATTGTATATTTGTGCCACTGTGTAATTTGTTTTACTAAATTTATGCTCATTTACCAGAATTTTACATAATTCATTGTGTCAAGGGTTCAGACCTTTCTCATACCCGAAAGATCCTGCTTCCTGGAATTCAATGCTCCTTCACGAGCTTTCCCTGTTCACCTTCATTCCACCCGGCTGGAAGGTGGTAGGTGGGCGTGTTATAATATAATTATTCATTTTAACGAAGGTTGTTATATTAAATCCTTCCTTCTCTGTACTGGGACATACTGTTAATCATTTGGCAACATTAATTATAGGTTATGCCAAATTTTAAGAAATCAACATGCGATTGCAGAAATATGTTAACGGAATTTTTATTGCCCCCAAAAAGAATAAACGTCCCTCATCTCATTAGTATACACTTAACCCTCAATGAGAGAAAATTTTTTTTGGGTTCTGTTTTCATAATGTAAATAGGCAGGACTTTTCTTCTACCACATTGTTGCCATATCAACACATACCTCATATTTCCTTCTAGAAGAATATTTTAAGATACGTCCCAACTTTCCAATCCATTTTTAACTATATCATTGTGGCTTGGAGGTTTTCCGAATGAACTTCATTACATCTTCAACTGATGCCCCGCATGATAAATCACTGAAGAAATAATGTAACATGAGAAAATAAAGTCGTTCTCATTATGTTATTTAAAGGTCGAAGAGTTGCCAAAATTCCCTTACTTAAAACGGGTGCATGAAATAAAAATATGGTCAACTCCCCTTCCCCAACTTTTCCCTTTTTAAAACCTAACATTTCTACTTCCTTAAATTGGAAAAGCAATAAGAAATGCATTAATGAAATACCCTTTCGTAAGCAATAAAAAATGACTTTTATAATATACCCTTCTGAAATAAAAGCTTGCCTTGACTGATTGTAGCTGTCCCGGGTTTAACGCCGCCTCGAAGGCTGTGTTGCCGACGTTTCGATCTTTTCGTGGACTTCCTCAGGGCTTGCCTGCGAAACCAAGGCGTCACCCGGAAGATAATATCGTTCCATACTCTGCCGCGAAACTTACGATTTCAAAAAAAGCGCCTAGATAAAGCGGTATAGTGGCAAAATATAAGAACTGGGATTCACTGTTTTGGGCTACAAATTATATTTTCTTTAAGAACTAAGCATCTTCAATTTTAAAAAATGAGGTAAGATTAATTATTGCAGAACAAGGAAGCGTTAGAAAAACATGCTGTTCATTGATACATTTCTTTTTAAATTTTGATCGATGTCTCTGACAAAAAAAATAAATATATATTCTCCCTGACTATAACTTTGCAATTCGTAGTAAAAAAATATAATAATTAAACATTTCAGATATTTCACTTTAGTAAAAAATGCAATTCTGACACAGTTAAATCATAACTAACTCAGTTTAAACATTCTCAAAAAAAACCTAATAAAACGAAGCCAAATTCTTTTTTTTGAAATGAACTATTTTCCTTAATGTCAGGACTGTTTTCCCCACTTTTCCACATCAACCAAGTCTAATATTCGACATTCATCTTTCTACGGGTTTTTAAGATCTCCCCAAATTTCAATCCATTTCAACAAATGTTTTCAGGCATGGATGTTTTTTGTATGAACTTCATTAAATCAAAAAAGATGCGTGCATTTATAAATAATTGAAAAAAAAATGTGAGAGGGAAAAAAAAAGTCCCCCTTCTTTTTATTAAAAGGTCTTAGTTTCCTAACTTCCCCTTATTACAAACGGGTGTATGAAATAAAGGTCGTCAATTCCCATCCCTTTTTCCATTTTTCCACATTTTCCCCCTTGATTGAAAAAAAACGAAAATGCCTTCCTGAAATACCCTTTCGTAAGCAATAAAAAGCTTTTATACATACTCTATCAAATAAAAAGTTCCGATAAATGGCATTATTGTCAAAAAATAATAACTGCAATATCCCGTTTGGTATACAAATTATCTCTTCTTTCAAAAGAAAAATCCAGTGTTAAAAAAGAGGTAAGATTACTTATTGCAAAACAAAGGGTCCTTGGAATAACATCATGCTGTTGATTGATATATATTTTAAAAAGTTTTATGGATATCTCCCAGAAAAAGTAAAATATATCTCTCACATGAATATAACACTGCTATTCGAAAGTGAAGAAATGTAATAAGAAAAATGCACAAATATTTCACTTTAGTAAAAGTGCAATTTTATGACAGCTAAATCATTACTTACTCAGTTTAAACATTCTCAATATTACCTAAAAAACAGAAGCAAATTCTATATTGTTGGAAATAAATTTGGGAAGTAGCTACTCGTGCGAGAACTCCCCATTTAAAACCCCCATCCTCTTCCTATTTTTCCATTTCCATATTAAGGCTCTAAGATACCTTTCTTCAATACCCTCTTATTCTCGGTCCTTGTACGTCCCTGTTTGTAATTTATAACAATACATCCTTGTCAATACTATTTTTTATTGAACGTTTTTTTCGGCAGAGAGGTTCACCCATGCAATTCAGTCGCGTAGAATATCAAGGAATAGTTTAATTTCACCTACTATTGCGGTTCTACTGGCTCTGAACCTGGGGATAGAATCGAGAAGCGTGAAATCAGAAAAATGTAATAGAATGGTATAAAAAATCTTGCAGAAGATTACAGTTTAAGAAACGTTTCTTTGGGGCATTTCGTCTCAAACGTTTAGTTCTAAGGTCCCAAAAAGCTTTGTTTATGGTTATTTAACGATATAGCATAAATCCAGCCAGTGTTGCAGGTTCATTTACCATGAATATGAAATACCCGCATTTTTTTTTCAACAAATTCGCAATAATTTTAAAGTCATAGTCAATTCGTCACGTCTACGTGAAATTCTTTTTTTAGATCTCATTTATAAAGATTAGTTGTCTATGACACCCGCAAACGTTATTTTACTACTGAAATAATATACGAGACAATAATTGTGGTGAAACTATTGAATAATATTTAGATATTTATAGATATTTATTTAGACCAAAAAGTAAAATCCATATGTGACGTGTGGGGAGAAATCATCTGGGACGCTTTCTTGAGTTTCAGAATCCTTCCCAACAATTTTTAACTTATGTTAAAGATAAATAACAAAATAAAAATAATAACAATAATAATAATAATAATAATAATAATAAAGTTAAAAAGCATTTCATTTCTAAAAAGGGTTTAGCATTTCATAAACTAGATATTTTCTTACCCAAGTTATGGAAACTTATTTGCAGTAAACGAACGAACAGATTTGATATTTCTGTATTTTAACTAAATAGAAACTCATCTAAAGCTCCACTACCCTATAAGCAAAGGAAAGCTCAACAAAACGTACGCATGGTGAAGCTACATTTACTTTCAAAACAAATCAAGGGGCCATCTCAACATTTGCTCAATGGATCAGGAAACGGCAAAAAAAACGATCGAGATGGGGTCATAGGGGGCCCATAGCTGAAGCAGAGTGCTTGTTACAGGCATATTAAGCATTTCTAAAAATTTAATACAAATGTAAACTAATTCATTATCTATATCATTGTTTTAAGTAAACATAATTTTCCTTTAGACCATCAGTATAGTCTCTAATTGTATAAAAACAGTTATGCAGCACAAAATATTTTACTTTTAACTTAAATTTGTGTACCAAATTTAATTGTTTAATTCATTTGGCAAGCGTTGTAAAAGTAACGTCCCAAGATTATACGTGGATTTCTTGTAGTGAGCTGTTGATACTGCCCACTTGATGAACATGATTTCTGCGTCGTGTGTTGTAAATATAAATATCAGTATTACATGAAATTTTTTCCCCACCGTTAAAGTAAGTCAGTTTTGAAAAATACTACATATTCGTAAATAAATAGGCAAGACGGCGATAAGATTCGAAGCTCAATGGGGAAGAGGCTTCAGGGATAACGTGGATAGAATTTTTCATTATTCGGATAATTTTCTTTCCAAATCTAAATGTCTTGACACAAAAGGACGGGGCCTAGAATTAAGCCTATTTCAGGGGGGGATGAACATTTGCAAAATACACCAACTCTGCATGAAGGCTGACAGAATTAGAAAGAATTCTGAATCGTAACAAAACAAGATTAATTTAGTGTTTAATTCTGTTATATGTACATTCCATTTGAGGTTTGACTGAATTAGAGACATAGAAATTTTCTTACTTAAACATCGGCTAATTGCATATTGATCATTTTCAATGGAGCCTACGATTGTCGATTTGAAACGCAAAATTGCATTGAGACAGTTTTTCTTCGTTAACTATTAATTTGTTATAACAAATCCCAAATTTTAAACTTCTGCAATTGCTATTTACTGTTTCTTGTTTGCAAAGAACATTCGTGTCATCGGCAAACAACTGTTCTTCCCTTTTTAATAGATGACGGCATATCGTTTATTTCAACAGAAAAAGGATAGGACCTAAAATCCGAAACCCTTTTGGACCCCATGTTCAATCGACAAAGAATTGGAAAGATAAATAAATAATGTCCTTTCGTCCCCTACGGTTTTCAACTCTTTGAAATCGATGTTTAAGGTACGAGGTTATCAATCTAGCAATACCACGAATTACATAAAAAGGTAATTTTGAGAGCAAGATGTTATAGTTTTATAACGCCAAAAGCTTTCGAAAGATCTAAAAATATCCCAATGGGTTTTCATTTTGATCTATTAATAAAGTAACATCTTTAATAAAAGAAAAAATGGCAGTTCCATAATTTTGATTTTTTTAAAACCGTTGGTGTCTCTGAAACCTTCGTTTTTCTTCAGAAAGGTTTTCCCTTAGCGTTTAGAAAAGCCTCTCTAATATTTGTGAAAACTGAAAAGATAAATTGACCGGTAATTCTGAATTTCAGTTTTGTTCTCTTTTAAAAAGAGCTTAATTTTTGCTGTTTTGAAAATATCTGGAAAACCCATTGCACAAGGAAGCATTGAAAATGTGAGTTAATGGCTGTATAATGGCAGGTGCCCAGGCTTTTAGTGAACAATCCGGAAATTCAATTTCCAGATGAATATTTATTATTTACCCAAAACTATTCTAAAAATTTCATTGGAAGACGTTTGGGAAATAAACATCGTGAAGAATTTTTTGAGATATATAATATTTTTTTTGTATCATCTCGTTTCCTTCTCATTTTTTTTTAGCATTAAATACTATACTTATAAGTATGCTAATGTTAATTAAATTGAATATCGTTGAAAATCAATCCTGAAGAACTGTGTCTCACAATACTATCATTCAATGCTTTTACAAGGATCGATATTTAATTTGCCTATTAAAACATTTGCCTTATAAAACATACATCAAATACAAAAGTCTGCAACTAGTGGTACTCAACAGCGTGAACATTCTCGTATAGTAGTTACCGTCAAGCAATATTTTAATTTGCTTGCTGTTACCTCACTGTTAGAAAAATATAGTCTTCCATTAGCCCTAAATTGTCGCTTTAGGAATACAGCAATTTTGGGTTTATACTAACCTATCGAATGACCTTGATATGGATGGACGATAAAATTAATATTATTATTATTATTATTATTATTATTATTATTATTATTATTACAACAACAACAAATCTACATCATTGAAACTTTACCATGCGCTCGCCGAGCAAACCCTATAATTACATCGGGTTCCAGAAAAAGTTTCATTTCTTACACATCTACAAAGAAAACTAATATTGTTAAGTCACAATTGTAACAGTGTTCCCATGGCGTTAAACCAGAAAATTAGAATAATTTCTACAAACTTGTCTCGATTACTTCAAAGGATTTTCTGCTATTGGAGCATTACGAATCGCACAAAAGTATTTGGACCTGTGTATCCCCGAAACCTTTAGTTTCAAACTTGCTCGTGTATTATTTAAATATACTGTTCTCCGACGGGCAATTTAATTATAAGACAATATGCATTTCTTACTGTCTGAGGATCAGAAATTCAATACTGGAATCTGAAATTTGCTATCAGGCATGGTTTTCAATTATTAAATTAAATACATTTTAAATTTTGAATGAAACATGGCTAACCAAATGTAGATGTTTTCTGTGAGTAGGATAGCCCAGAAAGAAATTTAAAAAAGAATTTTGCCCTCAACATGAACGGAAAGAAGGAAAAAATATTCAATAAGAAAAGTTGATGCCTGTGATGATGTCCTTCTGCCTCAACTTCACTCAAGATGTCTCCTGAAAGAGCTGGCCAAAGCCTTTGATTCTTCTGGAAGCGAGTTGATTTATTTTTCACAAACATTTCCTCTTCTTTCGGCGCAAAACTAAAAGAAAATGTATTCCCAAATTACAGAACTTCTAGAAGATAAAAACTTTCAACAACGCCTAACAACAAAAAAAGAAAACACAAGACATATTTCACGAATTTACTGAAATTTCTAGAGTTAATAACTAAAAAAAACTGTTCAAAAACATAAAGGTAACGAAGATTTAGGATGCCCAAAAATATTTGAAAGTTCATTTTTTTGATTCGCATTTGCATTTTTTCCCGAGAACCTCAATTACGGACTGACACAAAATGACGTTTTGTTTTATTTCTGACTGTAAAAAGGGGTTTTGTCATACAATATTGTGAAATACCAATTATAAGGAGTATTTCTTGGGGTTCCCCGTTCAGGAGCAGTTGGCACTGGCAATGTAACAAAAAACGAAAAGATTTGGGGAAATTTTAATTACATCTAATAAATATTTTAAATATTTTGATAATGTACTAATTCTCAAATATATTTGTACAACCTTTTATGAGGGTACTATTTATATTATCCATTTAAGATATCAGATGCTGAAATAAATTTGGTCTTCTGTATTCTTAGGTATTATTGAAAAGTTTAAACTGATTTACGTGTGATTTAGCTGTATCCAAATTGCACTTTTACCAAAGTTAAAAATCAGTACATTCTTTCTTATTACACTTCTTCACTGTCGAATAGCGGTAGTTATATTTACGAAAGAGAATATATTTTACTTTTTGATGGAAATATCCTTCAAAAATTAAAAAGAATATAAATCACTAGTATGAAATTTTCCTCGACGTTTCCTTGTTTTGCAATTTTCCCTACCTCTTTTTAAGATTAAGGATACTATGTTCTTGAAAAAAAAAGATAATTTGTAGGCCAGAAACAGGTAAAGACAGTTTCTATGTTTCACCACTAGTGCCTGTCTACCCAAGACAAGTGTGTATTACAAAAGGCACCCAAAGCGAGAATCATACCCTAGACCAACAGCCGGACTATTACAAAAGGGTTTTCATCAAAGTCATTTCTTGTTGTTTGCGAAAAGATAATTTGTAGAACAGAAACAGATAAAGACAGTTCCTATGTTTCGCCACTAGTGTCTGTCTACCAAGACAAGTTTTATTACAAAAGGTTTTTCATAAAAAGTCATTTTGTATTTTTTTGGAAGAGATAATTTGTAAACTGAAACAGTGAATGACAGTTCTATTTTTTCGCACCAGTGCCCTCCTATCAAGACAGGTTTGTATTACGAAAATTATTTCAAAAAAGTCATTTCTTATTGCATCGAAAGGATATTTAAGGGTTTGGCGGTGGTTCAGGCTCAGCTGAAGATGATGTTCTGGCATTTACATTATGGTTTGAAGTTACTGGTGCTTAAAAAGTTAGTCCGTTTAATTTGCTCCAATTTGCTAACTCTTTTGAAGCGTCCGGAAGTCTTCTGACATCTGCTTTGAATCTTAATTTTGATGTAAATGCCACATTTTTGAAAAAAGGAAGTTCGAAAACGTGAGTATTAGGAAAGATCATAAGTGGAGTGTGAAAATAGTGGTTAGATTTGGATCCTGGTTACGCCTGGTAGTATATTTTTGGTTGGGGAACGCTTTGATTCATTTTTTACTTGAAGATTTATTTATAGGGTAGCTGTGGATGAGTTAAAAAATGTATTAAAGGAGGAATTTATGGCATTTTAAAGAAAAATTCAATGGTTTACTCGTAAAAATTTTGGGAGGCAAAATCAAAGAAAATATCTGGCAGAGCAAATGGAGCTAGATGGTGGAAGAAATGTCTAGGATTGAAGCCGAGTTTGTATTACCGACGGGGTGGCCTTGCAAAACTTAATTGTGTAGAGATAATATTTTTTTCTTCAAAAATTAGGAAAAATTTTTTGGCATGATTGGGTGATAGTTTGAGAGTCCTTAAAATTTTCGTTAGGTTTTTAAGCATTATAATGGTAAAACTCCATGGGAGGACGTACCCTAACTGTAAGCATGCTTCATTATTTGAAAAATAGCCTTGATTATATTTTTGGATACATTTTGATCATAGCTCCGTTTATAAAATCTAAGCCGCATTTACTGCTTTGATTTGATCTAAAATATCATTTTCTTTTATATTAGTTATCCTAATCGCCGATTTACAAGAAGGCAGAAATGATTTCCAAGCTGAAATAGCTTTCGTAGTTAATCTCCTGGTTCATTAAAAATGTTAATAACAATTAATTCCTTGAAAGGTGAACATATTTTCCTCAATTAAAATATTCTAATGAGTTTGAGCAGCTCTTTGATTTCTCTGAGTGCTTGGCGCTGTAGGGTCATTTGGTGTTTTTGACACTAGTTTTCTTGGCATTTGTTTTGTTCCATGCAGACGATGCTTCTTTAGTTGGTTTCCCTTTTTATGTGGGAATTGTTTTGTAGATGTTTTCAGTTGATTTTGATTCCTGCAGCACGTTGATCGTGAGTGTCTTTGAATATTTGAAGTTATTGGTTTTCAATTTCTTTGTCTCGACGTAGAAGGCATTCGCCATAGTTGGTAGAATCTCCCTTCACAATTTGCCATTTTGGTCTAGTGTTCAATTTATCTGTGATTGGGCATTGGACTGAGCTATAGTTTCCTGCACAACACATACATCTTGATGGACGCCTACAGTCATTTTTAGAGTGCCCCAGGTAGCGCAATTGACACAAAAGGTATTTGTTTGTCTTTGGTTCTTCAATTGAATTTTGTGGTGTGCAAAGTGTTTAATGCTTTTCAGTTTCGTCAGTCAATCTAGGTTAAATTCATGGCGTATATGCATTAGGGTTCCAAATTTGTTTTCAGAAGTTTTGCGTTTTAATTTGCTCAAGTGGTGGATTTCGCATCCTTTCTAATTTTCCTACTTTGAATTCCGGGTTTGGAACTTACAGCTCATGTTCGCATCTAGTCCTCTCATTAATTTTTGTTTTTTTTGGTGTTTTATGAAAATAAATTACTAATTCTGTTCATTTCTTGAATTTGATAGAAGATTGTCTTCTTGTGATTTCGCAACATCCTGGTAATAACACCTGAGCCGTAAGTAGGGCATAAACGGCTTTTGGCTATGTGTTTGTAGGAATTGGATGATACCGTCGGTTCCGATACAGTAGTACTCGCTAGAAAGAAATGTTATTTTGAGTATCTGGAATTGTATAAAATTAAATCTCTCGAGCTTACATACTTCAATAAAGAACGCTCTGCGCCTATTGTAGTCGTATACAAGTCCTTAATCTACAAGTGATTTGATACATTCTCTGATTATGGTTTAAACTTCTATCAATATTATTAATTTCCTTCATATGAGGTTGTTCCTGTGATCATTCAACATCGGAATCTCAAATCTAGCTCACAGTATTTGGCTGTGTTTACCAAAACATTTCACAATTTTCAGCAGAATCGCGGCTTCCAACCTATCTCAAAATTTGGCCTTTCGACACTGATTCGCAGCTGCCGCTCGGCATATTTCCCCTTTCCACTCTGGTTGCCGCTCACGCAGCTCCTCACAAGGCCCACACCACTCGTCAGGGCCCCGCCGACAAAAAACAGTTTTCTTCACAAGTAGCAGAGTCTCTTCGTCTTCAAGATGAAAGTGAGTATTCTTCAGAAATTGTTTCGTATTAAATCGCACCCCCAGGATGCGGGAAAGGTCCTAGCTCACAGGGCTCGCAAGCACTGTTCTCAGCAACTGGCGCGAGATTTAAAAGCAATGGCTGTACAGATTGTCCCGGAGTGGCGGCACATCATTGGATACTTTGCCAATGACGTGTTAGACAGTTAACAGTGTTGACAGTTATTGTCCCAATTTATCTATATAATTTACGTCTACTAAAAGAAAAGAAATGATCCATTGAAATGAACTAATACTTCAGATTTCAAACTGTCAGCTGGGGTTAAACGTTTGAATCGACAAAATCTTTATTTGGTAATCAGGTTATTATTGAATTCTTTTCCCTACATTCAATTGAAGTTTAACCGCCAGTATTCTTGTTTTAAAGAACTGTCTTGTTAAAAAACGTCGCACATTAGTGAGACTTCTTCTTTATAGAAACTTATTAATTTTGGTATCATTATTGACATGTTTATCGATTAACTGGAATTTAATAGAACGTAACCTAAAACGAAAATAGAGAGAATTCTTCATTCAAACATTTTTCTATCAGAAAAAATATGTTTATATAAGTCAGAACTAAAAAAAAAGCATCAATTAGAAATCGTGATAATATAAATATAATACAATTTCAGTTGTTTGATAAACAAATCCCAACACTGTTTTCGTATGAAGCTACTATTTTATCCTTCGCGCCGCTGTCCCCTCCTTCTGGTTTTGGGGGAAATGAAAGAAGAGTGAGGAAGTTGCCGCAGCCTACGGCGCCGGGCTTCCTCCGGGGAGGGAAATCTTGTGTGGGCGAGGCAATTGAATGCCTGTAATAAAGGAATGGATATTTTGACATTACAAGTTTTATATTAATAGATGTATTTTTTGGGAAAATTACCTTTTATTCATGCAATGTTGACAAGAAAAATAATTTTCAGAAACTAAATTACAAGGATATAGAGCATTTGATATCAGGCAAATATCCCAAATTTATAATCGAATTGATTGTAATAAAATAATAGTTACGCTGGTTGAATTGTTATGCACGGAAATAAGGCAAATCGAGAGGCACCACAGGTTGCCGGATGCGTGGCCGTTTGGAATCCCGATTACTAAAGGCGCCGAGCCCCAAGACCAAAGGGATAAAAGGCATCGACTGACTGCGACATTAAAATACAAAAGGGAAAAAAGGAGTTAACAGAATTCTCCCAAAGTATATATGCTGAGTGCCCAAAAAATTTGAAAAGACGTCATGCAACGAACGAAAAAAAAAGTATCTCACAGAATATACATCCTTCAATTGTTAAAAGGAATTATCATCATAAATCTAATATCAAATTTCCAACATTTAAAAAAATTTCCTTGTTGTAGTTTGTTTGCAATCCTCCTGGCACCGTGGCGCTGCCGGCAAACAAGGCAGATTAGCCGGAAAACGCACCTTGCAGAACGCCCGGCGAGCTGCTGCCAACGCCGACGACTGCACCTCCTTTCCGAGTGCTCCCACCGAAACCCGAAGTGGTCCTTCAAAAGTGCCCTTGGGACGAAATCACAACCGTCACTCCCGAAATGCGAGGAATATTCCTGGGGGGGCGACGTGTGTCCGTAGAGTCCCAGCGACCGCGATGTCCTCCTCTGCCCTGCCGTCGGCGGGGACAGCCTGGTGGCGCGGCACCGCATGCTCCCCGCGTCTAACGGGCATTGATCCCTCACGCATGCTCATTCACGCGCTCTTTGCGGGGGGTGCAGATCCCCAACCCCGACGACTGCGAGCTTCTACAAGTGCGACGAGTTCGGGGGCCCCACCTGTGGAACTGCCCTCCAGGCCTGGAGTACAACGCACAGCGCAGATATTACGGTTATATAATATAGAGGAAGTTTTGTAATGCTGTATAAATATCGTTTCAAGGAATTGAACGAAAATACATATTTGATATTCCCGATACGAAATGTATTTCTTCTTTTGTTTTTAAATCATCCGTCCGTCCTGCTGTCGTGCTTTGTTCAGGTTTTTTCGTTTTTGATTTTTTGTTAAAGAAAAATACCCCATTGATCTTCTCCAACTAGAATCATGCGGATTGAAATGAATTCTTTGAATTTTTAGGTACATCACACGGAGCCTCTGAGACAGTTTCAAAATTTTCTCAAAATGGTGCAACTTTTATCCTTCAATTATTCGTAAAAAGTTAAAATATATTACAGTAAAATTAATCGATATCAGTTAAGTTTAACGAAATTCCTGAATACCCCAAAACACACAGAATTTATAATATAATGATTCAAATTTAAATCAATTATCCTTAGTGTCGGGAATTTTTATCTAGTACCATTATTTTTAAATTGTTTACGATATACATTAAATCATTTAGCGCTAATTAGAGTTGCGGAAATTAAAACAACAACATGCAAATGCAGAATGTGTTAACGGAGATTGTATTGTCAAAATGAATAAACCTCCCTCATCTCATTAGTATAGACTCAACTTTGAATGGGGAAAACAATGTTTTTTGAATTCTATTTTTCGTAATGTGAATACCAGAATTTTCTTCCCTACATACCCCAAATCTAATATGCGCATGCATCCATCCTTCTGGGGGGATATTTCCAACTTTTTAATCCATTTCAACTAAAGTTTTTTAGCTTGGATGTTTTCTGGATGAACTGCATTAAATCTTCAACTGATGTCACGCACTTCATAAATCATTAAAGAAATAATGTGAGAGGAGAAAATAAAGTCATCTCATGATGTTATTAAAAGTCGTAGAATTGCCTAAATTCCTTTTTCACAAACAGGTGCATGCAATAAGATATAGTCAACTCCCATTCCCCAACATTTCCATTTGGTACCTAACATTTCTATTTCCCTAAAATTAGAAAAGCAATAAGAAATGCTTTAATGAAATACCCTTTCGTGTGTAATAAAAATGGGTTTTTATGATATACTCTATCCAATAAAACCTTTTAGTTAAGGCGGCATTAGTGGCAAAACAAAAACTGGGATTCACTGTTTCGGTCTACAAATGATCTATTCTTTCAAGGACATAGCATCATCAATCAAAACTGCTGTAAGATTAATAATTGCAAAAAAAAGGAAGCGTTGGGGAAAAACATCCTGCTGTTCTTGATATTTTAAAAATTTTCGATAGTTATCTCCGACAGATAAAATAAAACTATATACCCTCACTGAATTTAACCACTGCTATTCGACAGTGAAAAAGTGTTAACAAGAAAGAATGTACAGATTTTTAACTTTGGGAAAAGTGCAATTTGCGATACAACTAAACCCATGTGATTTTGACATCATCACATTTAGGTGCATCTAAATCAGTTTAAACTTTCTCAGTGATACCTATGAATACAGAAGACTAAATATATTTCATCCCCTGGATATCCTAAATGGATAAAAAAAATTAAGTAGTTAAAAAATATTTGAGAATTATAAATCATCAAATGTTTAAAATCTGGATTAGATTTATTAAAAAATTCACAAAATTTTTATTGTTTGAATATAGTTGAATTATATGAAACTGTTGTTGTTTGTTTTGATGAGTTTTCTTTAGGAAGTTTGTTCTGTTTCATTTGTCTTCTTTTCATTTCAATCAGCATTAAATACTGTAGTTATAAGTATGCTAATAAAAATTTAATTGTATAGCATTGAAAATTAATCCGTGAAGGACAATGTGTTGCACAGGAGCTATCATTCAATGTTTTTAAAGAGATCGATATTTAATTTGCCTATCGTTCTAATGAAACATACTGTTAATAAATTAAGTCTAAACTAGTAGTGTTCAACAGCACATGACTTTCTCCTATGATAAATATCGTCCAAGCAGTATTATAATGTTGCACATTCCATACTCCTAGCATAGAAACCGCCGTTATTCCGGCTGTCAAAACTAATAGCACGTACTCTCAGCACCGGAATACTGCAGATTTGGTTCATATTAACACATCGCCTACCTTGATGTTGATGCAACGATAAATAATAATCAACATTTCTTTCTTCTATAGAACAGAAGGTACACAGACAACAGAAAATAAGAGGTGTCCTTATTTTCGACTTCAAACCGTCCCCTCGAATCTCATGAGAAATTTGTTCCAACAAAACGAGTTCGGCTGCTTCACAGGGCTAGTCCAGCCCCTGTGAAGTGTCCTAAACCCTACCCTATCCTTATTCCTTCCTAATTCTGGCCGCTGGGTAGTGACGCAAGAGCGCGCGCGGTAGGAGGCGCGTACGCGGAGATGCTACCTGGCGGTCCTCTTGACAACCGACTATGACGAGACGCGACAATGTTAACGGAGGATTACTCCGTAAAACAAGCGCAGTAATGGGAGGATTACTCCCAGAAGCGCAAAGCGCTCAACGCCCCCAAGGGGCTTGGAGACGCGTTGCGTCGAAGTAGACGCAACAAATTAAAAAAAAAAAAAACACGTTTTGAACGTTCACTACTAACATGCATGGAGAACTTTCAAATTTTCATACAGACGCTCCCTAGAACAACGAAGCTAATTCTTTCTAGTTTGCAACAATGTATCTGATTACAGCTGCCAGCAACAATGACGGTAGTTTCATCTTTAATCTCAATAAACATGGCCTGGCGGAGCTGGACGGATCAGGTGTGGCACAATCAGTGCCGGATCTAGGGGGCGTGGTTCCCCCCACAAAAAAGATCTGAAGTTTTCGTTTCTTACCTTCCTTTATTTCGCAAAATTGATATAAATATTTGTTAGAATAATGTAATTTAAAAATAATATACTATAGTATAGTCTATACACTATAAAGAGTTTTCGTCACATCGATATGTTTTTACATGAACATTGAGTTATATATATATATATATATATATATATATATATATATATATATGTACACCTCTAATTTTATAATAATGGCGTTGAGACACATTGTATAGTAGCAGCAATCCACAGCATAATCATTGTTTTGACATCCTCTCTACCACAGGCACATTTGCCTTAGAAATATGAGGCAATTTCCGTTGGTTTTACTTCGATGGTGTATGAATAGAAGTGACTAAAAGGGTAAAAGTAGTGAAAAGCAATGTTCTTCTTTATTAATTTTATTCATTACATTCGATGATTTTCATTAACATATTACTAACATGCTGGTAATCAAACAATAAAATATATTCCTTTTACGCACTGTAACTAAAAATGGATAGGAAAATAGCATGTTTATTAGCCTATAATTAAAACATCCATGTTTTAAAGATCGATGTTTTTCGTCGATGTATTATTCTACATCGAAAATCCTTTAGCGATGAAACATAGATGTTTAGGTACAATTTGCCTTCACTAAGGGTGAGACCAGGCGGATCGAGGAAGGTTCAGAGCAGAGCGGAATAGGGTGGAGTAGGCAAGGTGGAGCAGGGATTCACTATTGATGAAGTAATTATTTTGCTTCTAAGACAAGATTATAATTAAAAAATACCAGAGCAACTCAGGATACTTCAGTTATTTGAGTTGTTATAAAGATCAAATTCCTGCATTATACGATTTTTTTCTGTTTGCGTTAATAAAAAGAA
>CAXIVR010000577.1:0-16138 GCA_964035755.1 Teleogryllus oceanicus
AAACCAAAAAAAATCGCAGCCGTGGTTCAACAATGAATGCTAAAAATTAGGAAGGTAACGCACAAGTGTTACACAAAGTCAGGACACAAAAGGGAAAAGAAGATGATCTGAAGGGACCAAAAAGAGGGAAAAAATAAAACATTCATCAAAAACGGAAAACAGATTTCAGGTTTGGGAAAATAAAAACTGCGGAAAAAGCAAAAAACGCCCCTTTGTGGCCTTGAGGCAGGAAGACAAATACAAGCACAAGAGATACCTATGACGACGGAAAAACATTTCAAAAAAACCTTAAAAAGATAATAAATTTTTGTTATGATCTCAAAAAATTTTGACAAGTTGCAAAGACGCATCTTTTCCATCCCCTTAATAATAGATAATGACATACGCCCCCCTTTTTGGAAACTGAAACGTTCGCGAAAATCACGAAGCGACAATGCTAGTGATACCGAAGCTCCGATCAAAACATTGGAAAATTTTTCCCAAAATAAAACGAAAAGACGATCAGCTGTTCACGTGGTATACAGACGGGAACACCGACCAATGAAGACGTCATTGCTATATCAAAACCTTCCCGCACACTTTTATGCCCCAAACTCACTTTAACACAAACCACGAATATGATTTCCCTAACAAGAAGACAATTCCATCCCCACTCAGAAAACGTCCAAAAATCAGCTGTTCCGAGGACAAAGACGGAATTACCGAAAAGTAGGCTAACATTGCTATATCCAAAAAAACCTTCCGCCAATTTCTACGCCCAAAACTCACTTTAAAAATATACAGAATACTGTTTTCACATAACAAGAAGACGAAAGCCATCACACGCATGTCCCCCCGAAACGAACATGTCGGCCGGGTGGTGCAAACATTACAGCGATACATTGCTATGATTTTTCAGACAACAGAAACAGTATTTACACTGCCCTGCGCTCTTTTTGCCTTTAAACAATTCACCTACTTTTTTAATAAAAAACTACATTCCGCTGTCCTTGGATTAGAAACTTTTTACGGGCGACCTTTTTCGTTAGGTTGCAATTCTGATATCGACATTCATATGTTTCTTTTTCGGGGCCCCCCCCGCATCCCCCCCCATCCCCCCCTTGTCCTTCGGACGGGAAATAAAAAAAGAACAATAAACGTATGCAAAGTGCTTTTTCAAATAAATAGGCATGTTTGTATTATTTGAAATGTCAAAAAAATAATCAAAAAGTAATATATAACATTAAATAAATATGGTTTGGGGGCGACTCCTATCAGCGGATGGCATAAAAATACGAGGAATATGGAAAGGAAATTCGAGGCGACACGCTGCCATCAGCGGATGGCATAAGTACGTAGCGAATATGGATATGGAAATTAGGCGACACTGCTGCCATCTAGCGGATGGCATAAAACCTGGGAATTTGGAAAGGAAATTCGAGGGGGACACTGCGCCATCAGCGGATGGCATAAGAACTACGAGCGAATATGGATATGGAAATTCAGGCGAACCCGCCATCTAGCGGA
Organism: Teleogryllus oceanicus; assembly: GCA_964035755.1. Taxonomy (NCBI): domain Eukaryota; kingdom Metazoa; phylum Arthropoda; class Insecta; order Orthoptera; family Gryllidae; genus Teleogryllus; species Teleogryllus oceanicus. Next base: position 1,507 of record CAXIVR010000577.1, read on the forward strand.
TGGCAAAAACTACGTAGCGATATGGATATGGAAATTGAGGGCCTGCTGCCCTCTGGGATGGGATAAGAATAGTAGCGAATTTGGAAAGGAAAATTCGAGGCGACACTGCTGCCATCTGGGGGTGGCAAAAAACTGGGGAAATGGGAAAGGAAATTCGGGGAAACCGCGCCATCTAGCGGATGGCATAAAATAGAGCAAATATGGATATGGAAATTTGAGGGGACACTGTTCGGAAAGGAAACGAGCCTTTAGATCACGGATTACACACGTTTTCCTCAGCACTTTCCCGCACTTCCTAACGAAATTTTCCCTTTAAAAAAAAAACCCCCTACATCCCGAAACCTTTCCTGTCTGCATTAAATTTTTCCCTTCGCACAAACTTAAAAAATTTTTTTAAAAAATATATAATTTCGAGGTCTTTCCACTACACTGCATAAAACTTTTTGCACCTATCTGATTTTTTCTTCAAAAAAAAAAAAAAAATTGTTAAAAAAAAGGGACAATCCAAGAAATTCTTTAATGTATATAATTTAGGGGGTTTTCACCTACACTGCACACGAAACTTTTTAGAATAAATAAAACAATGAAAAATAAAAAAAAACACTGTTATTCTCTCCTCTCACCGATCAAACACCCCCAAACATAAGATGAACTGCCTTTAGTACATAAAAACCGAAAACAAGAAACACTAACCCACTTTTGGCTCATCACCACTGTATTAAATGTTTAAAAAACAAACACGAATTACATTCCCCATCATCAAGCCACCCCAAAAAGCACACGACTATTTTTAGAATGAACCACGACAAACACCAACACCAGAATTCTCACAAGCACACGAAAACTACATTTTCCCCTCAAACAGAAAGAATAATTTTTTTCTAAAAACAATTACACTACCCCGCCTGCGTTTCATGTTTCCCAATCTTTCCCTCCCCTTAATAATAAATAATGACAAAGCCCCCTTTTTGGAAACTACGGAAACGTTCGCAAAATCAGGGACAAGTAGCAGTGGGCGGAAGCCGGGAACGGACCGTCGTGTAACGAACTTCTTCCAAATGTTGCTGCGTTCGATTTTTCCGGGGGATCGCATACGGGAAAATGTATTACCCTTTTCCATTCAGTTAGACATTCCATGCATATGCTTCTAGGAAATTAAATTTTATTTATATTTTTACCAATTCTTGTAAGCTTCACATGATAACCTGCACTTTTATAACCCACTTTCCCTCGCCCGATTGCCTAACCTACGTAATATTCCCTTAAAAAACTACTGATTTTCTAACCTAGTTTCCCCTATATACGAAAGAGGCGAAATTGGGAATTTAAAATAATTCACATTCTTACGATGCATTAAATTATACCCGGGGGCACTGGCGGCGACTCGGCGGCGGGTCATCGTCGGAATATTACGAGTGCAATCTTCGTTTTTTTTTACATTTCTTTCAAAGATCCGATCCAATTCTTGAAACTTAAGATAACCGCCTTTCAAACCCAGCTTTCTCGCCTCCCACGATTGCCCCAACCTACGTAATATTACACTTCAAAAAACCACGTGTTTTTTAAAACCAAACCCCGCTGCACTATACGCATGAGGCGTAAAATTCAAATGCACTTTTTTCACATTCTTTCAGATGCATTAAATTTACCTGGAGCACTGGCAGGCGACTCGGCGGCCTGCTTCCCTGCAAAAAATACATTTAAGGGGGCAAGGATGAGTTTTGGGGTTTTTTTAATCTTTTTTTTCCCTTTTTTTCGGCTGCACTGAAAGGTTTTGATTACACCGACTCGTCTCTGCTTGTTACTCGGGAGCGGGTCAGATGAGCTGCAAAGCACATTTATAAAAAAGAAATTCCTAATTTTTAAATAAACCCCCTTTCGGATAACTAGTGGGAAAAAATCCAACCCCAGCTCACGTAACCTAACCTAACCTAACCTCAGCAAGCAACCTAACCCGCCCACAAATCAGAAATCAGAACACAGAAAACGGGATTTCCTATCACGAAAACACTGCTCACAAAACCCCAAAACCCTCGACACTTGTTTGGGAAACTTAAATTAGAAAATTATCAAAAAACCCAAGATGAATTTGCCGTTTAAAAACATCACACAACAATACATCCCTTTACGACCTTTAGATCCGGATTAAAAGTTTTCACCAAAACACTTTTCCCGCACTTCCCAACTGAATTTCCTTCAAAAAAAAAAAAAAAAAAAAAAACCCCCCTACATCCAGAAACTTTTCCGTCTGCATTACTCTTTCCTTCCAGAAACTTAAAAAATTCTTAAAATATAAATTTTGGGGGGTTCCAATCCTGCACACGAAAAATTTGAGAATAAATAAAACAATGAAAGATAAAAAAAACACTTTTTTCTCCCCTCACCAGATCCCAAAAACCCGAAACATAAAATGAAATGCCTTCAGTATATAAAAAACCCAAACACAAAAACACTAGAACTCGCACTTTGAGCTCTTCACCACGTTTACACAAAAAACAAAACAAATTCACATTGTTTTCTATCGCCACCCAACCGACACGACTATTTTTTTTGAAAGAACCACGACAAACACCAACACAAATTCCCCAAGCACACGAAAACTACATTTCCCATCACAACAGTAAAAAACAATTATTCTCTAAAACAATTTCTCTTCCCTGCCTGCGTTTCCTGTGTTTCCCAATCTTTTTCCATCCCAATAATAAAGATAATGACATACGCCCCTTCTTGGGAAAATACGGGAAAAGTTCGAACAATCACGAAGCGACAATGCTAGTGAAACACGAAACTCCCATCAAAACATTGAAAGTTTTTCACTAAGATAAAAGTCAAAATTAACTTTCAATCAATTGAAGATTTTAGAAAATATAAATCATTTTGATACAAAAAAATATTCAATATTACTTTATCGTGACCCCACTATTAAAACAATCACAGTTTTATTCAGAAAAATACCTATTCCTCAAATGAAAGATTTTTTAATGAATTTTTGAAACTTAATATCCCGTGCAAAAGGGATACAGATTATTTAAAAACAATGAACCATAGAAATTTGCTCAATGAACTTTACAAGTCCAGAAGCTAAAAACTTAATTAGAAAAAATTTTATATTCATAAAAGTTTAAAAAAGTATCAAAAAACCAACCGATTCAATGTAAAGTGCAAAAATTCAATATAAAAATTGTGATTAACCCACGTTGTGTAAGGTGTACGAAAAACCCCCATTATTCAACTGTCCTCTTCCAAAATCAACCCCTCCTATTTTTTTAATTGCCTCGGAAATCCACTGCTAATTACAAAGGTTGTCCCTATATAAAGATTTACTGAAACCAAAACAAACTAATAAATTTAAAATTTTCATATGTTAATAAATCAAAATTTGAATTTTGTTCCTCCCCAAAATTTAAAGACAAAATTTTTTCCCGACCGAAAAACAAATCTTTCAACGTAAAATCCCTTTTAAAAAAAATTTTTATTTAAATACTCCCACACCTCCCAAATTTTTAATCACAAATCACACAAAATTTTCTTATTTTGATATATTAAAACAAAATCCTTCTACTTAAAATACACATTTAATTTGCATAATTCAACAAATTATTTCTACACTTATCCCAAAAATTCAAACTTTATTACAAAAACCCCTTAGTCCCACTTTTTTAAAAGGTTTTGTAAAAAGAAATCTAAATATAAACTATAAACTGGAACTCTAATGGACTAAAACGACAACAAAATATTTTAATCACTTTTTATCATACCTAATATTGACATGCATTTTTTCTAGACTCATCTAACCCCAAAGAAAAAAATTTTTAAAGGGTTTTAAAATTTATAGAAATGATAAACTCTGATCATCTTCTGGGGAGAATAATAATTAAGAATTTTTGTTCATCAACAAACAATTTTCCTACATCTGACATTTTAAATGTATGAGTAGAAATTAACATAAATAATAGTTTACTCTTTTTATTCCATTTATAGACCACCAAACAAACCATTTCCCACTCAAATTTACAACTTCATTTAAAATTCTAATCCAATTATTCTCATAATTCCCCAAAAAAACTTTTTGGGGTTGCAACTCAACAAACCCAGGGGATTCTCACAACAATATATAATACAAAATAATTTAGAATTCATGCTCCCCCTTTTAACCAACCTATTATTAATCACAAAAAATTTCCAGATATTTTTGATATAATAATTACAAAAAAAGTCAATTTACAATTCTTTCAATCTACTTCCTGAATTAGATTTACCATCTCCCCTTTTAAAAAATGTTTTAATTCTTCAATATTAAAATTTATCCTCTTCTAAAACGAAAAACAATACAACGCTATATATAGAATCAAATTTTAACTTCCCAAAAAAATTAATAATACTAAAAAAATTTATTAGAAATCGAAACGTTTACTAAAATAATTCTAGATCATATAAATATTCTAGTACATACATTAAACCTCATAAAACTGATCTCCCTATAAATATCTTAAACTTATCAAACCCAAAAAAACCTAAGACGATTCTAACAAACTGTCGCCCTGACATTAAAAAAAAAATAAACAAGTTTTCACGCATTATCAAATTACGTATAGCCCAAAATAATTTAAAAATTTTAAAAATTTCATTGCACAAATACATCCCAATAGCAAACAATGGTCAACAATTAAAAAAATTTAAAAAATCTTATTCCCCATACCAATGCATGGACCATAGACAGGAACCATATACCATTAATGGAACACAGAAAATAAAAAAGCCTTTGACTATACGCCTAAAGAAACATGGGAACTTATGACGCAAATTACCAGAAACCTTTTTGCTCAAACCTAAAATTTCGGGTTTTATGGTCCAAAACTCCTACGCAGCCCCAAAGAGGGCAGACCAGAAAGGAGTTTCTATTTCAACAATAATGGGGCATAACGTTTAAAAGCATAATTTATTATTACGAGAAAAACAAAATTACTATAATAGGTTATATATTCCCCAAATTCAACTGAAGACGCGATAAAACTATACTAAACGCAATATCCAGGACCCGGAAAAGAAAAAATGATTCTGACAGGAGACCTTTGGGGTTGACAAACCCCAAACAAAAACAACACTAGTATTGGACACACTCAGAGAGGAAGGCTTTAAAAGGAACAAAAAAGACATGAAACGTACTTTGTTGCATAAAGGATCAAGTCCCCTAGATCGGCCCCATAAAGGAAAAAATAAAGATAAAGGGAAAAAGAAAATACTATGGGCACACCAACACCCAAAAAGAAAACACGTACCGGTAGAGACAACCCAAACCTACCAAAAACCCCAAACCCAAAAAAAAAAAAAAAAATGCAAAATATCCGAAAAAAAAACCCCAAAAACATTAAGGTAAATTTATAAAAGGGGAAAAAGAGAATATCAGAAGGTCAAGTGAATGAAGCAATGGTCATGATAGAACGAAATTAAAAAGCCACTATCCAGACAAAACCAAGAAAAAAGCAGCCGTGGTTCAACAATGAATCTACAAACGGGGAATAAGCACAAATTTACAAAACAGGGCACAAAGGAAAAGAAGATGATCAAGGGTACGCAAAAAAAGGAAAAAATATAAAACATTCATCAAACAACGGAAAACAGATTTCAAAATTGGAAAAAAACTAGCGGAAGAAGCAAATCAGACCCATTTGGTTTTGAGGCAGGAAGACAAAATACAAGCCAAAAAGATACCTATGACTGCGGAAAAAAAATTTCAAAGAAACCTTAAAAGAATTAAATTTTTTGCTTATGATCTCAAAAAATTTATGACAAAAAACCATCTTTTCCATCCCATTAATAATAGATAATGACATACGCCCCCCTTTTTGAAACTAGAAACGTTCGCGTAACAATCCCAAGCGACAATGCTAGTGATGCCGGGGGTCCGATCAAAACATTGAAAGTTTTAAATCAAGATAAAACACCGACGATCATGTTCACGTGGTATACAGAGGAATTTACCACCACATATGAAGACAACATTGCTATATCAGAAAACACCCACTGCCCCTTTTTTGGAAAAACTTTAACACAAACCCGAATCGTTTCCCCTAACAAGAAGACGAATTCCATCACACACTCAAAAAGAAAACGTCACGACGATCAGTGTTCCAAAATACAAAAGAAGTAATTCACCGAACACGTATGAAGTAAAATTGCTATATCCCAAAACACCTTACAGCAATTTTTACGCCCAAAACTCACTTTAAAACTATAACCCAATACTGTTTTCACATAACAAGAAAACGAAAGCCACCAGTCCCCACACGAAACAAAATGTCCAGGTGGTAAAAATTACGGGGAAAATTGCTATGATTTTGGGACGAACAGAAACAGTATTTACACTGACTGGGTCTTTTTTCCCTTTAAAAAATTCACTTACTTTTTTAAGTAAAAAGACTACATTCCGCTGTCCTTGGGTTTGAAACGGATCGGGCGACCTTTTTTCGTGTGGTGCAATTTTGATATCGACATTCATATGTTTTTTTTCGCCCAACGCATCCCGCCCCTCCCCCCCTTGTCCTTCCCGACGGCAAATAAAAAAGAACAATAAACGTATGCGTAAAGTGCTTTTTTCGAAATAAATAGGCATGTTTGTATTATTTGAAAAGTCAAAAAAAAATACTATATTGAATATATAACAAAATAAATATAATTGGAGGGATCTGCCATTAGCGGATGGCATAAAACTACGTAGCGAATATGGATATGGAAATTCGAGGCGACACTGCTGCCATCTAGCGGATGGCATAAAAACTACGTAGCGAATATGGATATGGAAATTCGAGGCGACACTGCTGCCATCTAGCGGATGGCATAAGAACTACGTAGCGAATATGGATATGGAAATTCGAGGCGACACTGCTGCCATCTAGCGGATGGCATAAGAACTACGTAGCGAATATGGATATGGAAATTCGAGGCGACACTGCTGCCATCTAGCGGATGGCATAAGAACTACGTAGCGAATATGGATATGGAAATTCGAGGCGACACTGCTGCCATCTAGCGGATGGCATAAGAACTACGTAGCGAATATGGATATGGAAATTCGAGGCGACACTGCTGCCATCTAGCGGATGGCATAAGAACTACGTAGCGAATATGGATATGGAAATTCGAGGCGACACTGTTCGGATATGGAAATTCGAGCCTTACTAGATCACGGATTACAAGTTTCACTACAGCACTTTCACTGCACTTCCTAACTGAATTTCACTTCAAAAAAAAAAAACCCGCCTACATCACAGAAACACTTTCCTGTCTGCATTACACTTTTTTCCTTCGCACAAACTTAAGAAATTTTTAAAATATATATAATTTCGAGGGCTTCTCACCTACACTGCACTACACACACTTTCATTGCACTTCCTATCTGATTTTCTTTCAAAAAAAAAAACATTTTAAAAAGGCACAATCCTAAGAAATTCTAATGTATATAATTTCGAGGCTTCTCACCTACACTGCACAGAAACTTTTGAGAATAAATAAAACAATGAAAGATAAAAACACACTGTTATTCTCTCCTCTCACCAGATCGGAAACACCTGAAACATAAGATGAACTGCCTTCAGTACATAAAACGAAACACAAGAAGCACTAGTACCACATTTTTAGAGCTCATCACCACTGTATTACACTGTTAAAAATCAAACACAGAATTACATTCCTTATCTATCAAGCCACCACAACACAGACACGATATTTTTTAGAATAAACCCACGAAAAACACCAACACCAGAATTCTCACAAGCACACAAAACATACATTTCCATCACAACAGAAAAGAATAATTATTCTCTAAAGCAATTTTACACTACTGCCTGCGTTTCACTTTTTCCCGAATCTTGCCACCCCATTAATAATAAATAATGACATACGCCCCTTCTTGGAAACTCGGAAACGTTCGCGTAACAATCACGAAGCGACAATGCTAGCAGTGGGCGGACACGGCCGTAGACGGACCGTGGGTAACGAACTCTTCCAAGTAGTGCCATGACGTTCGTATGTGTCGCGGTAGTGCATACGGAAAGCGATTACTCTTTGCCATTCAGTTGACATTCCATGCATATGCTTCGTAGGAAATTAATTTTTATTTATATATTGCTTACCAATTCCTGAGCTATCACATGAGTAACCTGCACTTTCATAACCTAGCTTTTTGCCTCGCACGATTGCCCTAACCTACGTAATATTCACATTCAAAAAACCACTGATTTTCATAACTAGCTTTCCCTGCACTATACGAATGAGGCGTAATATCTGGCAATTAGCTTTATTATTCACATTCTTTCAGATGCATTAAATTATACCTGGAGCACTGGCAGGCGACTGGCGGCGGGTCTGCTATCAGTCGGGTATTACGAGTGCGAATCATTCGTTTTCTTTACATTTCGTTTCAAAGATCCGATACCAATTCTTGTAAACTATCACATGAGTAACCTGCACTTTCATAACCTAGCTTCTCGCCTCGCCACGATTGCCTAACCTACGTAATATTCACACTTCTAAAGCTCACTGATGTTTTAACCTAGCTTTCCTGCTGCACTATACGCATGAGGCGTAATATCTGGCAAATAGCACTATTATTCACATTCTTTCAGATGCATTAAAATTTTACCTGGAGCACTGGCAGGGGACTCGGCGGCGGCTGCTGCGCTGCGAAAATACATACATTTAAGGGGACAAGGGGAGTTTTTAGGGTTTCTTTTAATCTTTATTTCTTCTTTTTTTTTTTGGGTGCGACTGAAGTGCATTTGCTCGATGACACCGACTGTCACTGCCCTTACTCGGCAGCGGCTACAGATGAGCTGCAAAAAGCACATGTGATACACAAAAGAACATTCTCACCAATTTTGCAAATACAAACCCCTTTCGGTATAATAGTGGGAAAGAATCACCCAACCCCAGCTCACGTAACCTAACCTAACCTAACCTAACCTCAGCACAGCTAACCTAACCTGCACTAAAAATAAATCAGAATCATCAGAACACAAAGAAACGGCATTTCCATCACACGAATACACTGCTCAAAACCCAACACCACTCACGACACTTGTTTGGGAAACTTAAATTAGAAAATTATCAGAAAACCTAAGATGAATTTGCCGGTTTAAAAACACATCACACAACAATACATCCCTTCGAGCCTTACTAGATCACGGATTACACACGTTTTCACTAAAGCACTTTCACTGCACTTCCTAACTGAATTTCACTTCAAAAAAAAAAAAAAAAAAAAACCCACCTACATCACAGAAACATTTTCCTGTCTGCATTACACTTTTTTCCTTCGCACAAACTTAAAAAATTTTAAATATATATAATTTCGAGGGCTTCTCACTACACTGACACGAAACTTTTGAGAATAAATAAAAAAAATGAAAGATAAAAAAAACACACTGTTATTCTCTCCTCTACCAGATCCAAACACCCCGAAACATAAGATGAAATGCCTTCAGATAAAAAACCCTAAACACAAAAGCACTAGAACTCACTTTAGAGCTCTTCACCATGTTTTACACTTTTAAAAAATCAAAACAAATTCACATTGCTTATCTATCAAGCCACCACAACACAGCACACGACTATTTTTAGAATGAACCACGACAAACACCAACCCCAGAATTCTCACAAGCACACGAAACATACTTTTTCCCATCAAAACAGTAAAGAACAATTATTCTCTAAAGCAATTACACTTCCTGCCTGCGTTTCACTGTTTTTCCCGAATCTTTGCCATCCCAATAAGATAATGACATACGCCCCTTCTTGAAACTAGGGAAAACGTTCGCGAACAATCACGAAGCGACAATGCTAGTGATAGCACGAAAACTGATAAAAACATTGAAAGTTTTACACTCAAGATAAAATTCAAAATTAACTTTCAATCAATTGAAGATTTTAGAAAATATAAATCATTTTGTGATACAAACAATATTCAATATTACCTTTATCGTGACCCTACTATTAAAACAATCACAGTTTTATTCAGAAATATACCTATTATTACTCAAATGAATATTCAATGAATTATTGAAACAACCCTATCCAGTCAAAGGTATACAGATTATTTAACAAACAACGAACCTATAAAAATTTTGCTCAATAGAACTTACTACAAGTCCAGGCTCAAAATCTTCAAATTAGAAAAAATTTTCATAGTGTCATAAAAGTTCAAGCAAAAGTATCAAATAACAACGATTCAATGTAAGAGATGAAAAATTCAATCATACACAAGCCAATTGTAGATTAATCCCCGTTTTTAAAGGTGTACTAAACCACCATTATTGAACTGTCCTCTTCCAAAATCAACCCTCCTATTTGTTGTAATTGCCTCGAAATCACACTGCTAATTACAAAGGTTGTCCAGTATATAAGATTTACTGAAACCAAATCAAACTAAAAATTTCAAATTCTCTTTGTTAATAAATCAAAATTTGAATTTTGTTCCTCCAAAATTAAATGCACAAAATTTTCCAGACTTCCATAAACTCAAATCTTTCAACGTAATAACCTTATTCAAAAATTCCTTCAAATTCAAATACTCCACCCCCAATTTATAATCACAAACCCACACAAATTCTCTATTCTGATATATTAAAACAAAATCCTTCTACTTCAAAATACACGATTTTAATTTAGCATAATTCAACAAATTATTTCTACACTTATCCCAAAATCAAACTTTATTACAAAACCTCTTAGTCCCACTTTAAATGGCCATTAGTAACAACAGAAATCTAAATATAACACTACTAAACTGGAACTCTAATGGACAAAAACGAAAACAAAATATTTTAATCACTTTCATCATACCATAATATTGACATAGCATGTATTTCTGAGACTCATCTAACCTAAAAGAAAGATGTATTTTAAAGGTTATAAAATTTATAAAAATGATAAATTTGACTGCTTCTGGGAGTAGCAAAAAAATTAAAATTCTATTGTTCATCAACAAACAATTTTTCCTACATCTGACATTTTAGAATGTATAGCAGTAAAAATTATAAATAATACGTTTACTCTTTATATTCCATTTATAGACCACCAAACAAACCATTTCCTACTCAAATTTAAACTTCATTTTACAATCTTCTAATCCAATTATTCTCATGGAGACTTCAACAGCAAAAACACTTCTTGGGGTTGCAACTCAACAAATCCCAGGGTTTTCGTCTACAACAATATATAATACAAAATAATTTAGACATTCATGCCCCCTTTAAACCCAACCTATACTCTAATCACAACAACATAATCCCAGATATTTTAGATATAATAATTACAAAAACGTCAATTTACAATTCTTTCAATCTCCATTTCCTGAATTAGATTCTGACCATCTCCCCTGTTAAAATATGTTTTAATTCTTCAATATTAAAAGATAATTATCCTCTTCATAACATGCAATAAACGGGAATACATATCGCTCATATATGAATCAAATTTTAACTTCCAAAAACTTAGATAATACTAAAAAATTGATGTAGAAATCGAAACGTTTACTAAAATAATTCTAGATGCATATAAATATTCTAGTACATACATTAAACCGTACATACATACTCAAACTCTCTATAAATATCTTAAAATTTTTCAAATCCAAACATAACCTAAGACGATTCTGGCAACAAACTCGTCGCCCTGACATTAAAGAAAATAAACAAGTTATCACGCATTATCAAATTACGTATAGACCAATATGAATTAGACAAATTTCAAAAATTACATTGCAAATACATCCAATAGCAGACCCCAATGGTCAACAATTAAAATTAACAAAATCTTATTCCCTATACCAATGACATGGACCATAGACATGGAACCATATACCCTTGAAAATGAACACAGAGGGGGCTAGAAACGCCTTCGACTATACGCCTAAAGAAACATGGAATCATATGACGCAATAATTGCAACAGAAACCTTTCTGCTCAAACCATATGAAATTTCTGGATTTTATGGTCTACCTCCTACGCAGCCCCAACAGAGGGGAGACCAGAAGGAGGAGTTTCTACTTCTGAAACCAAAATGGAGACATAACTGACGTTTAAAAGAATAATTTGATTATTACGAGAACAAGCAAAATTACTATAATAGGATTATATATTCCACCACAGAGTTCAACTGAAGACGCGATAGAGACTATACTAAACGCAATATCCAGGACCACGGAAAAAGAAAAAGTGATTCTGACAGGAGACCTTAACTGTAGGATTGACAAACCCCAAAAAAAAAAACAACACTAGTATTGGACACACTCAGAAAGGGAAAGGCTTTACACTAGTGAACAAGAAAGACATGAAGACGTACTTTGCATAAACGGGTCAAGTCCCCTAGATCTGGTCTTCTATAAAGGAAAAGAAATAAAGATACAGGAACAGAAAGTACTATGGTCATCACCGCAACACCCAAAAAGAAAACACGTACCGGTAGAGACAACTTTCAGCCTACCAAAGACGCAACCACATGAAAGAAAACAAAAACCGTGCAATATATCCAGAAAAAACGACCCAAATGTCATTAAGGTAAATGTGATAAATGAGGCGAAGAAGAGAATATCAGAAGGTCAAGTGAATGGGAAACAAAAGGTCATGATAGAGAACGAAATTAGAAATGCCACTATCCAGACAAAACCAAGAAAATCGCAGCCGTGGTTCAACAATGAATGCTACAAACTTAGGAAGGTAACGCTACAAGTGTTACACAAAGTCAGGACACAAGGAAACGAAGATGATCTGAAGGAGTACGCAAAAAAGAGGAAAGAATATAAAACATTCATCAAACAACGGAAAAAGATTTCATAGAATTGGAAAGTAAAACTAGCGGAAGAAGCAAAATCAGACCCATTTGTGGCCTTAAGAGGCAGGAAGCACAAAATACAAGCACAAGAGTACTATGACTGTATGGGAAAAACATTTCAAAGAAACCTTAAACAGAGATAATAAATTTTTAGCTTATGATCTCAAAAATTCTATGACAAGTTGCAAAGACGCATCTTTGCCATCCCATTAATAATAGATAATGACATACGCCCCCTTCTTGGAAACTACGGAAACGTTCGCGTAACAATCACGAAGCGACAATGCTAGTGATAGCACGAGAGCACGAACCTCCGAGAAATGAATTAAACTGAAGTTGCTGTACACAAATGCATGAAAAGGCACACAACATTCATTAACTAAAGCATTTTACTTTTCTAGCAAGAATAAGTTTTTCTTTATTTTCCTTTCAATTAAAGGGCAACTAACTATGCATGAATGATCATGAAGTTACAAAAAAGTGCAATTATGGAGCAATGCATCTGGTATTATTCCATGAAAGACTGGAGTTCAAATTTTTCCTCCAAGAATATTCACATGCTAATCAAAAGCTGGAAAATGATCTAAGCTTTTGCACATTGGAAGTTTTTAAAATTTAAACATAACACTTCGTTGATATGAACCACCCCATCACAGATCAATTCATCTCAACACTTAAAGAAGATACAGCCTAGGATTTGGAGGAGCTCCAAACAACTTTAATTTTTTAACTATTTGTTGACAGAAACCATGAAATGCTTCTTAAAAATATTTTATAATATACAAGTTCTTTCTTCCTTAAAACAAACAATTTTTAAAAACATTTCTAATTATCTAGTATAACTATTAAAGATTTAAATTCATACCTGGAGAAGGTACAGATACCCCCCGGGCCCTTTTTCTTAGATGTTGCCTCCACTTGATTAATAATCGACGGGATCTAACTCAGATCAAAGTGGCACTCATAAGCCAGAAGATTTTTCATGTAATGCTTTCTAAGTGTGTAGGCAGCCTTGATGAAGCTCCAATACCAAACAACCCTCAATATCCTTCCATGTCTTGTTCTTAGTCACCTGAAAGGATACAAGTCATATAACAGAGGACAGATATTGGGAAATTACTAAACATGTCCCTGCATCAGCAAAATGATATTCACACAAGAATAATATGAAATGGGTCTTCCAAGCCACACAATGATCAAACAATAGCTCATTATCCAATTAAGATAAATCAGCTCTCTAATGAAAAAAAATAAAGAGAAAACTGAACAATAAATACATCTCAAGTACAGCAAACATTTGAGAGAGTATAGAAATTTCTGTCATAACTGATAAATTCCTTAATTTGAACATTCAAGTTCATGGATTCTTAAGATTGATGGCCTGTAAGTGCCAGAAATCTGGAGTAATATTTAAAAGATCAAGATTACTGTCCATAATTACCTAATTTTACATCACCAAAACCAATATAAACATGATTAAGTGGTAAGATTCATAATTTAACCTTGAAGAAATATACCAGTTTGACTCTTGACACACAATACAAAAATGAAACCCACTTACTCTGAAGAACACATTAGGTACAACTTTAAACTTGAATTCGTTAAAGAGAATTCTTTATGTTTATTTTGGCATGGTTAATAAATGGAACAGTGAAACCTCAATACTAAATAATCTGAAGAATCTCTATTTGAGTTACTAAGAACCCTAGAGACATAAGGAAGGTTTAAACTAGCTCCATAATTTAATATATGCTTCTGTAACAAATTTAAATGCAACATTTTTTGATTTTTAAGTTTTATAACA
>CAXIVR010000578.1:5000-12416 GCA_964035755.1 Teleogryllus oceanicus
TGTACAGTAAGTAGTAATAAATGAGTGTAGTCAGACAGTAGTAACGAACTATTGTTTGACATTTATCCACGGGACTAAGAAAACATCTGAGCCCATCACCTTCAAAAAGTCATTCCATGGACTGCCATACACCGAATTCGATGCTATCAGAGGCGTGACGAACATGTACGCCGACTTTTACAAATCACAATTATGTACACAATTGGATAAATAATGAGGTTTTTTTTCAGACACTTTGTTTTTCTCGTAACGTATGGTAAGAGAAGATGTTCTCAACACAGATGCCTTGAAACGTGGCCCGTGCGCAGGTAAGTTGAGAATGCAACAGTGCCTCGCTCTCTTACTATTGTGAAATGAATCGTTGAGACTCGTACATTGTCAGAAATGTGCCATAAAATTTAAGCCCGATACACTTTCAGGATTTTCAGTACAGCGTAAGAAATTACCATTGAAGTGTAGGACAGCTTCAGAGGAGAGAAATAAGTAATTTGGAAACGACTGAAATAATGCATAACTTACGAACATGTTACTCTATTCTGCCAAATTTAATAAACAAAATTGGAACGGTTTAAAAAAATAATGGGTACGTATTTTTTAAGAATTGTGAAGATTTCACTGAACATTGTATAAAATGACTTCACTGAACATGATGTATACGTAAGATGAAAAAAATGTAAGACATTATTTGAAGATGTTTTTCGGAGAAAATAGTCTGTACGGTTCATGTACGGTGGTTTGGTCAGTTTCGTTTGTTTGTTTCGGAGAAAATAGTCTGTACGGTTCATGTACGGTTGTTTGGTCAGTCTCGTTTGTTTGTTTGGTCTCGTTTGTTTGTTTGGTCTCGTCTGTTTGTTTGGTCTCGTCTGTTTGTTTGGTCTCGTCTGTTTGTTTGGTCTCGTCTGTTTGTTTGGTCTCGTCTGTTTATTTGGTCTCGTCTGTTTGTTTGGTCTCGTCTGTTTGTTTGGTCTCGTCTGTTTTTCTGAACTCTGAAATTTCGGAAATGTATGGATTTTTTCCAGTTATTTCTTGCAACTACAATTTTGAAGATACTTTTTCTTCAAATAAAACTTGTGTCCATAAATAGTTTTGGAGGCGGTTTGTTCACAGTATTATATTTGAGTACATGTACTTTCAGTAATGTCGAATAAAGTTTCTCAACAGCAGTTTCCTGAGAAAATAAGCTCAAAATTCCGCATTTTCAAAAACGTCCTAACGCCATTTTCTCAAAAATTGCTCCAATTTTTAATTTTTTCAATAGATAGTGCTTATTGTACTGTTTAATGTGAAGTTGTTTATTTTGGTGTATCATTTTGTTTTTTCAAAATTACACAAATGTAGTTTTTCATACCTCACGCCGTTACATTTCTATTGATTTTATTACATTATTGCATTTGGGAGTGGAAGTGCTTCAAATGACTTCCGATTAAGGTTTTCTGGAGCTCCATAGATGCTTGTGAAAAGAGCTTCAAATTTCGCATATACAGCAATACCTAATCACCATTTTCTTAAAAAGGCTTACATTTTTCAATGAAAATTTCTATTTAGAATGAGGTTATACTTATCTTTAATATTCTTGAAGTAATATTTCGGTTCCGCTATTAAGAAAGGAAAAGTTGAGAAAATGTCAAAAAGTTTTGGGCCACGATAGATGGCAGCTGGAATGAGGATAGGGCAAGAACGTAAAACGAGTCCACACAAAGGAAATTAGAAAACTTTTCATGGAGAAGTCTGTGCCATTTTGTATCACCTCTAGTTAACTAATGGAAGTTGCAGAGCCAGGTCTCACAATGGCTGAAATTGATAGGTGTGTGACTGCAGGAATAGTGTCACATCGTTTATTAATTCGGAAATAGTGTCTGCTTATTTTTCTGTGAAATTGCTGAAATTCGTAATTGCAATTGAATAAGGAATAATTATTTTGTTAATTTTTTCAGAAAATTGTATTTCATGTGGGGGAAAATATTGATTGTAATATTTTCTATTCGTTTTCAAAGCAAGAGTACTCGTTCAGTGTTCTTCAGGTAGCTAGCCTTTCATGTGACATGAGAAGATTGGGAGAACTATCCCAATTTTAATAACGGAAAAGGTACAGTCTGATAGACTGTGGTGAACTTTGGCGATCTAGGATTTTGTAGTTACTTTAATAAAACAGCTGTACAGTGTTATTTTTTATATGTATATGTTAATTTGTATAAGTACATGTTAAATTTTTAGATACTTGGTGGTACCATCCCATTACCTATGCTGTTCAGCGATCACAAAGACAGAACATCATATTATATATTTGAAGTTTCAAAGTTATTTATAAATCCAAAGAGCAATATTTTGAACCTTGCGAATGTTTCAATGTTGTCAAAATGTGTCTATGTATGTTTGAGTAACTTGCAAATGAATTTTGGTTTTCTGTATTTTCCAGGTAGCTAGTATTTCGTGTAACATGTGAACAAATACAGCGTAACCCCTTGTACAGGAAAAAGGATTGCATTGTCTAATACAATACAGTGAAGTACAGATTTTTTAGTTAGAAAATTATTATAATATTGAATATTAGTTTTACAAGAAGTATTCGTTAAGTGTTTTTCAGGTAGTTTCATTTCATGCGACATATGAAAATCGACAGAGCTATTACGAGCAGGGAAAACGCCCAACCATATCGGCTGTGTCGTAATTTGATCCAGGTAATTTTTATTAATATGACAGCTGTTCAGTATCTTTTTTGCAAACAGGTAGTTGGTGGTATTTCCACAATTGCGTGAAAAACGCAAATCTTGAAAATTCGGCTCTGAATGATTAAACGCTAAAAAATGCACAATTTTGATTGACAAATGTTGTATTATTGCCTAGTAATGAGTATTTGTAAAACATTTCAGATATCTTCTGTGTCATGCATCGTGTGTAAGCTGGTGGCATCATCACACCCTTGATTCATCAAAACATTCCATCGCATAACAGCTTTGGTAAGAGTTTGTCAATGCAGAGGTCTTCGTGAGCAAGGGACAGTTACTGATTTCTTAAACATGTTCTTTCTTTTAATAACCTGTGTGCATTTGTTCCATCTCTTTAGGGAACTTGTATTCCATGAGAGATTACTACCACACCTTAGAATTAGATACATTGAAATCCCACAGTTTTAGAAAATGGCGACACGATAATCTTTGTCAATATAACACGAATACAAAACTCTGTGTCCAGAAAATGTTGTAATATTCATAGTTCTAATAAGAGATGTGTATTAGGCATTAAAGTAATTGTATCATGCAACGAGTGACATCTAGTGACCTTCTATGAATTGAAACTGACTGCAACCATCCCTTTCTCATCTTGCTAATAACGATAATGGTTTTATATCATAATGCAACTTTTCCTTACTCTTTGATCACCACTTGAAAAAAAGTACCCTAGTCAAACGAAGTCAGAGGTTCGAAAAAAATATCTAATTTTTAAAATTAAAATATTTAATGAAAAGAACCCAAATCTATGGAAATTCTGTAAATAATACACCCCACTAAAACAGTCAACAAGATTTCTTGTTATGCTTCGAAGATTAGAAAGTGAACAAGACTGGGCAGTCATGCGGGAAGAGCGACGGACGGTATGTATTGAATTTATTTATTTTAATTATTTTACGTCAAAAAGCAGTCAAAAACTGCGTATGACGAGCTATGGAGAAAAGTGAATTGTGTGCACATTTTCAAAATTCTGTGATCCCTACACTCAGTCATATACTACATAAAATTGAAAAAAAACTCCCATGTAATAAAATCTAT
This sequence comes from Teleogryllus oceanicus, assembly GCA_964035755.1. Classification (NCBI taxonomy): domain Eukaryota; kingdom Metazoa; phylum Arthropoda; class Insecta; order Orthoptera; family Gryllidae; genus Teleogryllus; species Teleogryllus oceanicus. The sequence continues at coordinate 8,768 of CAXIVR010000578.1, forward strand.
TTTCAAGGATAAAAAGGCAATAAACTTTGGCTCTTATCCATGTTGTCCTTCGGAATAATACTTCCTGCCCCGACAACATGGAAACGATAATTTGAATAATTGTATTTCCCACTGAATTCTAGAAGACGTGCACAGAAAATGAAGTTACATTTATGTCCAGAAGCGAAACAAGGGGCCATCTCAGCATTTGCTCAATGGATCAGGGAAACGACGAAAATCCTGATCGAGATGGGGGGTGATCAGGGAAACTGAACGAAAAACCTGATCGAGATGGAGAATGATTTGACATTTTCTTTCCTTTCAGTCTAGACTTAGAATCAGGCGGAGGTTGTCTGCAGCACAAGATGGAACAGTCGGCAGCTACTAACAAGAGGGTGAGAGGTGATTGAAGGAGGAGGAGGAGGTGAAAGGAGGCTGAAAGGAAAACTGTTTTTTGAGGGCGATCACACGAGGAAAGCATTTAAACCTATTTACCTACTTTGTATTAGTCTTTTGAATTATTTATGTTAAAATATAATTTTATCACGGCAAGTTCAATTATCTCAAATTTTTCTAAAATACGAAAATTATAATTACTTCCATGGAAGGGATTTTTCCTAAAATACGTGCGCCTAAAAATCAACCGCTCGGTATGAGACCCCGGCTAATAGAAAGTTCAAATGGGATTATATTTTGACGAAGGGAGTCGCTATCATAAAAACTAGTGGTGCTAAAACAGCAACTACTTTCGCCTTCAGTAACAGTTGTGTAATACAAATTTTTCTCGAATTAACACATGCCATCATTTTTTGTAAACTCATGTAAATCGTAGAAATTTGGTGCGAAAACTCAATATTTTCAAGCATCTATAAACAAAAATTTCACAATTATAACTGCTTTTCATGCAACTAAATGTTACAACAACGAGACGTAATTAACAGAAATTCAGCTCCAGATTCGCGACGCGGAATGCCATTGTTACATTCCAATTTGATATTCCCTGAAAGCTTTTTATTACATATTTCAAATAAATTTTTAAGAATTTCTAAAAGATTAATTTGTAAACGTACAACAAAAACTTGAATGTAAGAAAAGAACAAAGAAATATGAAATAATATACAATTCTATCTTGCGTAGCTTCCCACTACCTGGAATCGCTTCACATATTTCTTCATGAAGCCCAGGATATTTGGAGCTAGCGACTAATTTTGACGCCAATTTCTCAAACTACAGACATTCAATATAACCTTATTAGAAGATGTGTTTTTGATGAATATTTAATTTTTTTAAAATGGTATCTTTACAATTGTAGAAAGGCTCCGAAAAAAATAGTTTTGAATTTTCGAACAATCCAGCATTTTAACTAACATTAAACCTGCACCATTTTTTAAATTGCCTTCTTCTTTGATAAAGTCAAAATTTAGACAAAATTGTTGTGCTATTTTTAAGAGAAAATGGTTTAAAGAAAATTAAAATGGTCATGGTTTGACAATTTCGCAAAAACTCATATTCTCGAAAAATTTAACATGACCTTCTTTGAAGATGCTTTTGATGAACACATTTCGTTTATCTTATAATTGTAGTTATAGGACGACGCAGAAATACTTTGAATTTTTAAAATTTTAGAAAAATCGGGCATTTCAACACAGATGATACCTGCACCATTCTCTTAAGCATCCTTTACGTTATTTAAGGTAAAAATGTAATAAAAAAGTTCCGTTTTTAAGAAAATGATTTAAAGGAAATGAAAATTGCCAGTGTTTGACACGAAAAACTCACGTTTTCAAAAAACATCATGACATTATTTTCTAGATCTATTTTCACGGAACACGTTCCATTATAAAAAAGGATATCTTAATTGTAGTTGTGAGAAACGGCGAAAAAAATTTGAATTCAATTTTCGAAAAATCCTGAGACCTGCACCGTTATCTTAAGCGCCCTTTAACTAAACCTAATTCACGAACAAAAATTACAGAAAAAACATGAATCCGTTTATGCAGAAAAGTGTTTAAAAAAAAATTCACGCAAAAACTTATCAAATTTCGAAAAAATGTAATGACCCTATTATCCAAATTACCTATAATAAACATATTTCATTAAGGGGCAAATATGTATCTAGAAAATTGTAGTTGTAAATCCACGCCTAAACATTTTTTCGTTTTGCAATTTTCGAAAAATAGAGTATTCGACGAAAAAGATACCTGCAACATTTTCTTCAACGCCTGGGCATGTGTTCTTTCTGTGCGCATAGCTTTTTCCTTCGAGCGCTAGCTTTCTCGTGCGCAGTAGCACACACGCGCCCAGAGAGGGAAACACACACGCGCCCAGAGAGGGAAACACACACGCGCCCAGAGAGGGAAACACACACGCGCCCAGAGAGGGAAACACACACGCGCCCAGAGAGGGAAACACACACGCGACAGAGAGGGAAACACACACGCGCACAGAGAGGGAAGCACACATGCGCACAGAGAGGGAAGCACACATGCGCACAGAGAGGAAGCACACATGCGCACAGAGAGGGAAGCACACATGCGCACAGAGAGGGAAGACACATGCGCACAGAGAGGGAAGCACATGCGCACAGAGATTCTTTCTGAAAGCCAGCACCCTGACCTCGAAATTTAACGGCGGTTTCAATGGTGCAGGTCATTTTTCTCTCTGAGGCTTCGTTTTCTGGCAATTTGCGAAAACATTAATAAAATACGCCATTTTCACCCAAAATGCCACCTATATTGCCGCCGGTTTATTAAAGTTTCCCTATCGTCATGTACCAGTCGTTAACAGGAATGCAAAGAGAAATGTATTCTTTCACTTACGTGCGGATTTAAGCGTCGAATAGCTTATAGTTTAGAAGATACAGGCAGTCAAAGATGACCTATTTTGGAAATATTGAAAATGCATTAAAATGAAGAAAACCCTCTAAAACCGTAGTTTTCTTCCAAATTGGACAAATGACCACATCTTCTGATGGCCCTTGATCCCCGGAACACGCCGGTGGTTTCCGAATGCCAAAATTCGCATTGGTTTAGGAGATATGGTCGTTTTAATTTCCATGGCCAAATCGTAAAGTTAATAATACCCCCCCCCCTGTTGAACTTTTCAAATTTCGACCGGACACGGATTCTTCGAGCCAGCACTTGACTCGAAATTTAACGGCGGTTTCAATGGTGCAGGTCGCTTTTTCTGAGGCTTGCTTTCGGCAATTTGCGAAAACATTAATAAAATACGCCATTTTCACCCACAATGCCAACTACATTGCCGCCAATTTTCTTTACGATTCCCTATCGTCATGTACCAGTCGTTAACAGGAATGCAGAGAAAACGTATTCTTTCACTTACGTCGGATTTGTGTCGAATAGCTTATAGTTTAGAAGATACCGGCAGTCAAAGATGACCTATTTTGGAAATATTGAAAATGCATTAAAATGAAGAAAACCTCTAAAAACTGTAGAATTTTTCGAATTGACAAATGACCACCTTTCTGATAGCCCTTGATCCCGAGGAACACGCCGGTGGTTTCTAGAATGCCAAAATTCGCATTCGTTTAGGAGATATGGTCGTTTTAATTTCCATGGCCAAATCGTAAAAGTTGATAATACCCCCCCCTGTTGAACTTTTCAAATTTCGACCGGACACGGATTCTTCTGAAAGCCAGCACCCTGACTCG
>CAXIVR010000580.1:0-17275 GCA_964035755.1 Teleogryllus oceanicus
TTGTGTTATTTTTAATGATCTTTCCCAAAGTTGTTTAATATATATATATATATATATATATATATATATATATATATTTTAAATTTCTAGACAGATACAAAGTATTCGACAATTCAAATATGGGTCAGTTGGCGGTTCCGCCTAGACTCCAGGCCGTGTATTAGGGCACTAAATTCGCAATATGGCAGGAAAGATTTCCGTCGGAATACCCAAACTTATGAAACTATAACTCTGATCAATCTCTCCTTTTTTTTTTGTTTGTTGTCTCATTCACAATCCTCGCGCGGGTCTCGAGTCTTTTTCACTTTTCAATAATACATGTTTCTTTTTTGGTAAAATTTAAAAAAGAGATGTTCATCAAAACGAATATTAACTCTTGAATAATTTTTAATTAAAAATCATTATCAACATTGCAGTTTAAAAGTGTTAAAATTTTCAAGAGCAAATAAAAAATACAACCTCAAAAGTTATCTGGTCTACTTCATGTTATTAATGCTTTTGAGATGTGTGTCAACAGTTCCTTCACGTCTTGAAGTGGTATAATAATTTTTATTGAACGCAAAAAAACCAAAATTTTTGGGTTAATTGCGTGATATACGTGGTAGTTTTTGTGATCTAATGAATTGTTCTAACGGAAGTTATGTCAATATCAATGAAAATGCATAAATTTTAAATTTTATCTGTTCAATTATTCATTAGCTTTTAAAGTTCAAAAAATAATGAAAATCATCATTATTAAGTAAGTTTAATTTATCCATTTTCCAGAGCAGTCTTTGAATACGTTTATCTTCAAGGTTTAATTTTAAAGTAAAAACCCAGATTTGTTGGGGTATCCATTTTTTTCCAGTAATAATTAAAAAAAATTAAAAAAAATAATTATAAATAAAATTTAAATTTTAAAAAAGAAATACAAAAGGGAAACATGACAACAACAAATAATGAACTACTATAACTTTTCAATTTTTTTTAATTTTATTACTAAAGAAAATAATTGGAAAATAATAAATAAAACTCAAAAACCCTAGTACTACAAAAAAATAAATTGAATAAAAAACCCAAAGAACAAAAGAACACCAAAACCGCAAAAAGTAAATCTTTAGCAACACTCTAAACTAACACAACTTCATTGGATGGCTTTGAAATTTGGCGGAATCTACGCAAATAGTCATTGTTTATTCAAACTTAAATTTAAAAAAAAGTCCCCACCGCTTGAAGGTAAATATACAGGGTATTTGGTGAGGGTTGAAAAAAAATTTTAAATAAAACAAACAAAAATACCAAATCAGTATAAATTTGGGGTTTTCACCGACAGGGCATTTTTTAAAATTGTTCCGTTAGTTCGACTTTTGCGGCCAGCAGTATAGAGGACGGGAGGCGCGAGCAGAGGCAGTGAGAACAAGACGGGGGGGAAAGGGACTATCGCGCGGGGAAAAAAGCCAATGCTTAATATGTGATGTAAGAGGGAAAAAAAAAACGACGGATAGTGAAGATACTAGTAAAAGTGTGGGGGATGCATTCCGGGGGAAAACCGACGGGAATAGTTTGTAGAAAAGGGCTGGGTATTTACGGGGCGGGACTGGGAAACCCAAGACTGTGAAAGGGGATTGGGGCCGGGAAACCGGGGGTGTGACAATAAACGAAATGAAATGATGTAATTTTTGGGATGCTGAGAAATCCACTTTTAAAGGACCAGACGACGTCTAAGTGTTACCCGGAGACAGCAACACCAAGTCGAAAACGGTTGGAACGCGTTGTGGATGGGGGCAGCGTGTAGCGGTCGCTCCCCGGGCCCCGGAAGCATCACCGATCAACGCCGAGGGCGCCGAACGACTGGGGCCGAGCCCAACCCAAGGAAAAGCCGCCGGCGACCAACGGTTTCATATTAATTGAATCTTTTACAAAAAGGCAAAGGGGGATTCGAGCATAAGGATAAAAATTGGGAAAATTTTAAAACGCCTTTTCAAAAAAAAAGTTGTATATGATCATTTTATTGGGAAAATTTTTTATCAATGTTTTCCCTACCCCCAGAGCCCATTTCCAAAAAAAAACACCTGATACCTTTTAAAAAATTTCTGATGCCTCATTATCCCGGTCCGTCACTATATATATATATATATATATATATATTTTATAATTTAAAATATATATATAAATAGAAACCACCGCGTTTCCACCCCAAAAAACGGGGGACATCAAGCAAGAACACGGCAGAACGTTTAAAAGAGGGCCCTCGCTAGCCACGAAAAACGGTTACGAGCGGCGGGGGGTGGTGGGTTTGGGCCCCGGAGCGTGGGAACGACGCCGCGGGGAAAGTCGGTCGGGCCCGGCCCCGGCGAGGAAGGACTTATCTGGAGCGCCCCCGGAGCGAAAAGCAAAATAGATCGCGAACGAACAAATTCGAAAATTAATTGACGGACAATTTGTGTTGATGGCCCATCAATAGTCGATCGGACAAAACCAAAGGGGGAAAAGCTCCCATCGGAGTTAAAAAGATCAGGAAAAATTACCCCAGTGGAGGAAACCCCAAAAGAGTCCCGAAGCCGCCGACACCCCGTAGAGGAAGAAGTAAAAGTAAATATTTCTTCGATCAAAGATCGAGAGACTAAATGATTCTGGGTTATATGAAAAAAAAATTAAATACCCCCAAGATATTGTATCATTAGGTTTGTATAAATTAATAAATAGTTCTTTTTATTTTTTCACGGAACAGTGGTGTTTGTTTAAAAACCCCGAGCCCTTTCCCGAGAAAGAACCCCTGTCCCCTTAAAATAAATTTACTGAAAACAAGCCGGCCTACCGGTACGTCACTATATATATATATATATATATATATATATATATTTTATATATAAAATTTTATATTTTTTTTTAAAATCAGTTCAAATACTATTAACGTATTGGAGCATCTAATGGCCCAGGGGAAATAACTCTAATCTTTCCCGGGTATCTATAAGAAATTTTAAATTTAAACAAATAAGTTCGGGTCTTTTCCAGGAATTTTCCCAAAAAATTTTCCCAAAAAGAATGTTCCGGGGGACACTCATTCAGCCCTTATTTTACTTTCTTGAAATACATCTGTAGCGTCGTGTCGCAAAAACCAGCGGGGGCACGCGGCGTGGAGGCACCGCATGCGTAGGCAAAGGCGAAGCAATGACCCCAGGGGTTTTTTCTGACAGGGTTGCGCATCCCCGGGCCCCGGGAAGCAATGGAGGCAGCGGGTGGCTCGCGAGGGCTATTTAAAGGCCGGAACAAAGCCCCTTTTTGGATCCTGGAGGCAGCGGTAGGTCGTTCGTGAAAGTGCGAATGAAAGGCGGCCCCAAGGGGCCCGGGTAGTTATTTGGGACAAATGAAATGGTCTCCGGGGCAGGGGGGTACTACGCACGGCAAAACATTAGGTAGTATGTTGCGGTGTGGTAGCCGTTGTGAATATCTCCCCCAGCGGGGGGTCTATTTAGCTAGTTTTGTATGCAGGCATTGGTTATTTGTGTACGGTAAAAATTGGGGGAAAACCTGTTGTTATCCTTTTACCTAGTCTGTGTACTGATTAACCCCGTATGCCCCAACAATACATAGGGAAGTAATATACGGATAGAGAAAGTTATGTAATGCTGCGGAAAATCAATTCGAGATTTAAACGGAAAAAACGTTTTGGGGTCCCCACCCCAAAAAAAGTGTTTTTTTTCAAATAGTTTGTCCTTTTTTGTTTTTTTTCCCCCTTTTGAACACTACTGGCCCCTAATCCACACGAGGATTTTTTAAAAATTGAAAAAACCCCATCCATTTTGGTTTAGTTCATGTTTTGATATTTGGAAAAATTCTTTAAAATTTGGGGGGGTTACTTACATGAACCCCCTTTCCCTTTTTAAAAATTTTTCCCAAAAACCCCTTTTTAATTTTTTTCTAAATTTTATAAAATTATAAAAGCCAAATACACTTAAAAAGGGTTTAAAGATAGGTCATTTTTGTAAAAGAACTCCAAATTTTTTTCCAAATTGCAAAAAATTCTATTTTTTTCCAAAGTCTTTTAGAACTAAAAATTGAAGACAGATTTTTTCCCTTCAAGTAAAATTTTTCAGCATAAATAGTTCTATCAATTAGGGGGATATAAATTTTTTGGAAAAAATTTAGTATTTTTTAAAAATTTATAGGGGTGCAGTTTTTTAATTTTAAAAATAACAAAACAAAATTTTTCCCAAAAGCGGCTCCAAATTTTTTTTAAAATTTGTGGTATTTGTTAAAAAAACTTTTTAGTGATATAAATATTGAGAAAAAATATTTAATTGACTTTGGACTTAAAAATGGACAAGCATTTATTGAAAAAGGAAAAGTAAAAAGATGAATCGAAAAATTTCAAATAAAATAGAAAGTGGGAAAAGGGGAAGTAAACAAGTACTTAAATTTGGAAACAAGATTGTTGAGGAAACCACAAAAAAATTGCAATCGAAAAATTTCTATGTGGATAGAGTTCATCGTTTTGGGACAATCAAAATTTATAGAAGAAATCTTATAACAATCAATCCCTTTCCCCAATGCAGTTTTAAAATAAACCCGTTTGGAGTGATATTTTAACTAGTAATATAAAAGGTATTCAGGGGAAAAGAAAAGACCCGGGCGATTTTCAGATATCATCACAAAACTCAGCTGTCTAGGGGTTTACATTTGATTTGAAGGTGGACGTTGCATTCATGGATTAAAACAATTTTCAGAGTGGGAAAAAAATGCGCTCAAATTTCTGGAAAAGAAAAGAAATCAAAAATTCCCAAAAGCTGCCGTGATGGATTTAAAAGGGATTATATCCTCTTTATTTGTCAAATGAAATGAATTTTCAAAATAAACTGATGAAAAAAATGCCCCCCTGGTTGCAGAAAATCCTTAAATGGTAAGCTTTCCATGTTTTTAAATTTTTATTAACCGAAAAGGGGGAAATTTTTGTACAATCCAAGACCGGTAGACGGTACACAAAATTCAAAAAAATAGATCATCAAGGATGGCACGGTGGAGATATTTGAGGCGCCCATTTTGTTTTAAAAAATATACAGTGTATTGAAAAGGGAATTTCAATAAAGCTGCAATAAGTAAAAAGAAGAATGAAAATTCGAAAACCTCGCCTTGCCCACATTTTTTTCCCTGGGTCCCGTCACATTTTCCTTACTATAAATGTTCCAAATTATTGGGCGATGGTCGAGCAACATTTAACTGGGGGAAAAACAAAAATTCCCGATAAAGACATTGTAACATTATATTTTTTTTTTTATATTATAAAACCGCGATGAGGGGAAAAAATTTTCCCCCTAAACACGTGTAGGACCAAATTTTTCAAAAAAATTAATTTTTTTTCCCTACGGGGTGGTTTGATATCTCATATATACCGTATATTTTATTATATTTTTTAGCCCAAATCCCAGAATATATACATATATTATATATTTTATATATATATATATATATATATATATATATTGTGACGTCATGGAATTAAAACAACCCCATATCGCCACCATCATTACGAAAAGAACCCCGGGAACAGAAGTAAGTACGCGGCGGAACGATGGCTTCAAACGCCCATCTACCCATAGCTTTTCGAACACTGACGCCCGAACTAGCGAATAAGGGTTTTTTCCGGGAGGTCAGAAAAGGAAAATTTTCCCCCCTTTTAAAAATTTTCCCCCAGGGGGAAGTATCGGGGCGCCTAAAATGTGATTATAATGTGATAGATATTGAAATTATGAATTGTAGTTGGTAAAAAAGTGTTTTCCCAGGCAGTAAAAGGTGACGCCAATTTTTTTTTTTTCCTTGTTTTCTGTTTTTTGGTGCCCAACTATTAAAAAGTGCCTAATTCTGTTATATAATTCTGCCAATAAAATTTTTCATTTAATATATGCCCCTTTTTTATTCGTATTTTAGGGATTCATTTTGTAAAAGGGTGAAAACCCTTTTCCCTTTTAAAAAGATCCTGCTTCCGAGAATGTTTGGCCGCTTTAAGCATTCATACTACCAGGCTCCCCAAAATGCTGGAAGGTTCTAGGTAATGTTAAAATATATATATATATATATATATATATATATATATATATATATATATATATATATATATATATATATTTTTGGGGGTGTTTGTGTATGTGTATGTGTGTGAAGTAGGCAAGATTTTTACAATATGCAATATTATTGGAAAATTTCTAAAATTAATTAGCAGTAAAAACCAGGAGGTGAAAATATACAGGTGCAGTCTAAACCCCCTTCGCATCACTAAAGGGCGGGATAGGGGAAATTTTGAGCAGTTGATAAAAAAGTGAGTTAAATAAAATAATAAAAAAATTTTAATAATAATAAAACTAAAACAATAATAGTTCGCAAAAAACCAGTCTGTGCCAAATGTGAAAACACTGAGCGGGAAAGCGACTTTGAGTTCGGATCAGTGCGTGACTTATAATAATAATAATAAAAAATAATAAAAATAATAATAATAATAATAAAAATTAATAAAATAATTTTTAATTATTATTATTTTTTTTATTCTAAAAAGGAATATAATGGGAATTTTTTTGAAAAAAGGCACTATTTCCGTTATGTAGTGTATCTCTTCTTTATTTTAAAAGATTCTTTTGCCATTTTTTAAAACCATTTAAAATCAATACATGTGTTACGGCATGACCGGTGAAAAACAAAGGACGATTGGCCCCCTTTGCGTGACTGATTTAAAGGGGAAGAAAATCACGCGATTCTCAGAGAATCGTTGACTTCAAAATGGGGAAAAAAGAGAAAGATTTGTACCAAAATAAAAAGGTAGAATTCATGACCCAATTTTTTTGCAAAAACTATTGGGAAAAAAAAAAATTGTTGTTGCAAAATTGAATAATTGCGTCAGAATGCGGGGGTTTTTGGGGCATCTGGCTATGATTGATGTTGTTCTTTTTGATTTTGACATAAATTTCGATTGTTGCTTGCAGTATGAGAAGAGCGGCCAGTCGTTTTGGGATGCTCTGGCCAACGGGGGTTTTGCAGCACCCATCGTCTCCCTGGCTGCAACACCCAAACCCTTCATAGTTTTCCTGTAATTCTGAATTAACCCCAATGGGTAATCATTGAGCGCCAACAGGAAGCTACTAAGCAGGAACAGTTCGGGCTAACGTGTTTTCGCATTTTTTAACGAATCGGTTTAATTACAACAAAACCCTTAAAAACTAAACACATAAATTACAATATCGTTTACAGGCCCCATTGATCGGCTTTTGCGATCAATTGGGAAATTACTTTATTCTCAGAAGCCGCTGGTCTTTTTTGGGATTTAAATTTCTTTCTTCTACACAAAAAGGGCTCTCAGATTTTTTCCCCATCTTTATTCAGTAGATCTGGGGCGTCGGCCTGCCCGGAAACGCTCCAGCCGGCCAGCGCCCGCGCCAGACGGGACGGGGTACATTGATGTAGTACACTAAAGAACAAAATCGGGGGAGTTTTTTACAATGTGTTGTTAATTTTCTTTTAATAAAAAAAGGTGGTTTATGACGAAGTGTGTTTACAATACCTTTACAAAAAAAAAAAGAAAAACACAATTAAAAAAAAAGAAAATTTGACACTTTCGGTAAAGACAATCTGTACATCGTACAATTGAATGAAAGAGAGGTTTGGGTTTTTACTCTGTTTGTAATTTTTATCCTTTACTTTTTAAGAGATTGCATGGAGAAAAAAAAATTGCAAACCCCAAGCACAAAGATATGGAATATTGGCATGTTTCAAAATATTTTTCTGCAAAACCAACAAATATTTGCGGTTTGAGAAATTTGTTTTTTGCGAGTGGATTAAATTTTATTAAATCTTTTTTTGTTACATCACATACTTTAATGGGTAAATTGAAGGTTATTTCAGTATATTCAAGCATAGAAATTTTTTTCCAAAATACGATGTAATTATGAGCTAAAACCCCTATCACATATTTGGAATTAAAGGGAAGAAACAATCAGCGAAAAAGTTAAAAAAAAAATGTTCCCCTTTTAATTGTAAAAAGGAACGAAAGTTTTCCAAGTTCAGCCCAAAAAAGTTTAAAAAAGTGAGTTATTAAAGATAGAGTTCCAAAAAATTCTGGGATCTGACGGAGGGCACGAGGAGAAGACAAAGGAATGCCCCCTCAAAACATCGGCTTCCTTACTTTTTGACAGGCAGCCTTTGACCTTTAAAAATTTACATTTTTTATCCTGCAAAAAGGGAAACCACAAAAAACCAATGCAACAAATTCGACGATAACACAATAAATTTTTGGAAGGAAAACAAACCCCTCAGAGCTACTTTGGTATCCCATGTTTACTGAGCAGCGATTGTATGCGTCGATGATGGCACAGCCCCATGCGGAAACCCCCTTTCCGAGTATCGTTGCATTAAACCCCTTTTGGGGGTATTGATAAAACAAAAATTTATAAATATATTATACATATATTTAAGATCGTTTTCCCTAAAATTTCAAAATTTCGAGATTACAAATTACTCTCGGGGTTGGAAGGAAAGTAATTTTTAAAAACAAAAAACGAAATGTTTCAGCGAAATGTGTTGGGAAAAATTCTCTCGTTATAAAACCGTGACAATTCAAACTTGCGCAATCAAATCACATAGATGGGAATGGGGAAAACGATTCAGCCCTAATTTTTTGCGTTCTTTAAGACAGTAGATTTTTAAAATTTCATCCTTTACAACTTTTATTTAAAAACTTTGGGTTTTAAACCAAAGTAATAACGTTCCCGGACTCGTCACCTGTTGTTTTGGGGGTTTGTCATATCCATTGTTTTTCCCCATTGGGTTTTTGAATTTTCTCCCCCAGTAATCACCTCCCAGAGCATCCCCCGGGGAGGGGGAAACCCCAAATATCCATTTGTCTCCCGACATATTGGTGATGCGGTGCATGTCGGGGTGTGTATGAAAAATGAGAAGGGAACAGCATTCGCAACCTATGTGTTTAGATTAGGTTCCCGTCATTCCCGGTATCGATCGCGGGCATCATGGAAAAATTTTCCCATCGGGGGCCCGCCCTGGGGAAATTTATCTTCCCCAGCCCCCCCTCGTATCTGGAAGGGGAAAAAGGTAACCGTCGGTTTTTGCAAAACCCCATTTGCATGCTGCTGGGGGAATTTAGTTTGAATGTTAATTTTGGTCAGAGTTAATTCCCGTGGGATGAATGAAATTAAAATCATTCATCAAACCCCGTCACGCCTCCGCCGAAACCCGTTGTTTGCAGAGGGACCGCCGGATCGCGCCCCGACTCAAACGCCCGTTGGCCCCCGAGCTCAGCGCCACCTCCACGGGAAAGGGCCCCGGGCCGCCGCCAAACCCCCACGCCCAGGACGACGGTGGGCTCCACCAGCGCGGGGGAGGGCCCCGGGGGGGTGGCGCGGAGGGGGCGGGGGGACCCAAGGGGAAAAAGCCGGAAATGGGGGGGGTCCCCCACGAACGTATCCTTCCTATACGTATTTCCCCACATTGCGGAACAGAAGAAATGAATTTGGGCGAGATATTCCCCGATCTAAAAAAACTGTGAAAAACTTACAAAATAAGCATTCAGACAGACCTTTACCACACCAGGTTTTCTTTGGAAAATAAAAAGAATTAGATAAAAGGATAGCTATAGGAAAAAATGGTTGTTTTACATTTTCAAATTTCTGTGATCCCTACACAAGTCATATATTACTTAAATTTTGAATTTTTTAAAGGAGAAAAAACAAAAAAAACTCCATCTAATAAAATCTATTTTCCCAAAGGGTAAATAAGCAATAAATTTTGGGTCTTATTACTTCCTTTCCCCGGCAACATGGAAACGATAATTTGAATAATTGCATTTCCCACTGAATTCTAAAAAGGGGAATGAAAAATGAAGTTACATTTATGTCCAGAAGCAAAAAAAAGGGGGCCCTCTCAGCATTTGCTCAATGGATCAGGGAAAAGGAAAAACCTGATGAGATGGGGGGCATTGACCCGGAAGCTGTATTAAAATAGTTGTTACAGGTTTTTATACTCATTCATACAATTCCCAAAAGATAAATAATGCATTATGTATCATTGTTAAAATTAATGTTTCCTTTGATGCTCAGTATAGTCTCTTTGTATAGAAACAGTTATGCAGCAGAAAGATTTCACTTGGCATTTAAACTTTTTTAATTTAATTTTTAAACGTTTAATGTCATCTGGCAAAAATGTTGGAAAATAATGTACATGTATTGTATGGGAATTTTTAAAGAGCTGTTGATACTGCCACCTGATGAATATGATTTCTACGTCAATGTTATAGTAATAAACCCCCATTTTCTGAAAAAAATTCCCCCCTTTAAACAATTATTTTTTTACAAAAACCACTGATTCAAATAAAAAACACGGGAATGGTAAATTCCCAGGGTTAATGAAGAGAGGCTTACATGAATCACATGGGTGGGGGTTTGGTTTTATTTTACAATTGTTTTGGTAATCTAAAAGTCTGGGATTGTATTTCCCCCGATGGGATTTATTTTAGAATCTAAAAAATCTGAGATGTATTTCCCCGAATATTTGCCATATCTCAGGCGGGGAAAGAACATTCGCGATTGCCCAACGAGCAGTATGAAGGCTGACTAATTTTCAAGAATTCTGGAAAGCGTAGCATTATGAACTTAATTTTTTTGTTAATTCATTTTAAAAAGGACGTTCCATTGAAGGTTTGACTGAATTGGGGACCTAAAAATTTTAATTTTCCTTAACATCAGTCAATGGTACCTGTTATTTTCAATGGAGCCCGAATTGTTTATTTTAAATGGAAAACTGCATTAAAACCGTTTTTTTTTGTTTACTTTTAAATTTTTTATTTCGGAACCAATTTGAAACATCTGATATTGTACTATTTAAGGTTTCTTTATTGCAATGGATGCCTGGTTTATCCGGGAAAAAGAACCGTTCTTCCGTTTTGAATCGTCGAGGGTAAATCGTTTACGTAAAGTAGGAACTACAAAAAAGGCAGCAGGGGAAAACATAAAAAAGTCTTTAACCCCCTATAACCCACTCTTTGGTTTTCTATCCAACAACTGAATTCAATAAAAAAAATTTGGCCATTTTTTCTAATTTTGAAAAAAAGTTCCTGGGGTTTTTGTAAAGTACCCCCAAAATTTTAAAAATTTAGTCTTTACATCAGTCGAATCGATTGCAGAATATCGATTTTGGAGGAAAAGAATGAATTTGGTTTTTTCCGCTGGGGTTTTTCGAACGGACAACCCGGGGGACGTTTTGCCGTTAATTTTTTTGAATCAAAGGGAAACCCCAAAATTGGGTTCTGGCTACCCGGGTTTGAAATTTTTTTGTCTAAAATTTGCAAAACGGTTTATCCAATTTTTTCGTTACAGAACCCTTCTGTAAGACTTTTCTGCTAAAAAATTTGCCGTGCTTTCGCGTAGTATTTTATGACTTTTTCTACTGCGGTTTTCGGGGGGAAGGGGAAAAAATTTATCAGTAATTGAGTGTCTGCTTTTTTAAATTTAGCCTGGGGAAAAGAAAAATGATTAGTGAGGGTGTAATAAAGCAGTAATTAATTTTCTCGGCGACTTACATGTGGCTGTGGGTAAAAGGAGACGAAACCCCCAGAAAGACACCACGCCATTCAGATACGTCGGAAAAAAAATGTCTCGAAACCCAAAAAAAATACAATACATTTAAATTATAAATTCCCACCCATAAACACACCCTTTTTCACCGCTATAAATACAAACCCCTCAAGGGATATGGGGAAAAGAATTATAAAACCTAACCAACCACAAGACACCCTTTAAAATCACTATATCAAAATTTTATATATATATATATATATATATATATATATATATATATATATATATATATAGTGATATAAAAATAAAAACATTCTTAGCTATGAAAAAAATCATTTATATTGTAGGATATAGGGGTGTAAAAAATATATATATATATATCTTGAAAAGCACCCGTTTCTGCCCCAAAAGAAACGGCGATACATCAAGTAAACGCGGCAGAACGGTTGCCAGGGGCAGCCACCCAGAAACGGTTACGGGCGGGGGGTTTTTTCGGGTTTGGGCCCCAAAGGGGGGAAACGACGCCGCGAGGGGGTCAGGGGGGACCCGGTCCCCGGGGAGGAAAAGGGCGGGACCGGGGCTGCCCGCTTCCCAACAAAGTAAAATAGTGGGCGCGAACAATGAGCGCTGAAAAAATGATTGACGGGATTTGGAAAGATGTAACCACCATTAGGGAGTCGAATGTAGTGCCAGGTATTTGCTATTATCTGGGTAGTACAGATCCGGAAAAGAACTTGTGTGCAGAGGGAAAACCACGAGCCTAGTGGCCTGGTGAATGGTGAGACACGTATTAGCAACTGTACTTTGAATTATTAGTGGCGTTTATCAGCTCGCGAAAGGGGACATCAAAAATCTGGGGGGAACCGGAAAGGAGTTCCCAGGAGGGGCAGGGCATCGTGGGAAGATTACGCTGGAGAACTCTTTAAACGCAACGCCTGCATCGGCTGGTCCCCAGTGGAGCGGACACAGGCGAAAAGCGAAGGGCACGGGCGGCCCGGGGTCCCCGGGAAATCGCCGACGCTCAGGGGGGAGTATTAAACGGGGAAATTTTCGATCGAAGAACAACAGGATTCGGTTTAGGAAAGAAATGGATAAAAACCCACATATATTGTAATCAATGGGGATTTGTATAGAATAATAAATAGTTCATGTTTATTTTGTTCACGGAACAGTGGTGTTTGATTAATAAACCCGAGTCCATTCCCCGAAAAAGAACACCTGTCCCTTTTTTAAATAAATTTACTGCGAACAAACCCGGGGTACCCGGTACGTCACAAATAGTGATATAAAAATGACAAACCATTCTTAGCTATAAAACATTTAAGGATTTGGATATAGGGATGTCAAAAAAAACCCGGGGGGCGGTCGCTATGTGACAAATAAACAACCGGCGTTGGGAAACATTTTTGGAGGTGAAGAGGGGGTGTGGAAATGACCGGGCGGAGGCGGAAAAAGTATTAGTTAGAGAAAAAAAAGATATAGGGTTCTGATGATTTTGGTTTTAAAGGGGAAAAACCGTGAGACTTCTAACAACGCGATAATGAGCAGGTCGGCTCCAGTCAGTTTACCGTCGAGGGAAAAACTTAATTTTAAAAGAATGTACAAAAAACTAGAAAGTAGAAAAAAGTAAATAATGGTAGATACAAAATTCAGAAAGAGAAATGAGCAAATTGGGGGTTTTAATTGGTGAAAATGTGCTCAGGCAATCGAGGGCAATTTTTTTTTTTTTTGGGGTTTCTATTTTTTTTCCAGTAAAATAAATTTAAAAGGATAATCTTGTTATACTATTGTCCACTGTAATTTTTAATTGAATATATGCTCATTTAAATCGTATTTTATCTGACTGATTGTGTCAAGGGGGTTTTGACCCCTTTTTATACTCAAAGTATGGGGGCTGCTTCCCAAAATTTTTTTTCGTTTCACGACATTCATATATCACGCTCACACCACGTGTGGATGGTAGTGGAGGGGGATGTGTTAGATGATTGGCGCCCATACTTGTGGGGCAGTGATCGATTAAAAATCGAGTAAAGGAAAGAACCCTAGACACGAATCAAAAAAAAGCGCCTTTTGGCCTTTTTAGTGCTGTGTATTGTGGCTCCTTTTCCCGCAAGTGTTTCTTTTGTACAGTGAAGGTTATATTGCGATTTGTTTTTCTATTTTTGAAGGGGGTTTTGTAAAAGAGACAAGGCAGGCGTAAAAGAAAAAATTAGTGTGGCAGAAAGTCAAAAATAGGGAACCTAGGCAGATCAGGAGTGATGAGGATAGCGGGGGAGACAAGAGGGGCGGAATACTTCAAAAAATGGAAAAACCCAAGTTTGCCCCGGGGAAAAAAAGAGAAAAGGCGGGGCCGCTCGCCGACCCACCCCAGTCGACAGAGAGCACGCCAAACCAGCGCAGCAACGGGGGGAAAAAAGACGCGATGAGAAAATTAATGCGGGGAATTGGGAACTTTACGCGGGGGCATTAGTCAACAAGTGGGAAAAACGGGGGAAAAAATTAACGGAAGAAATTAAAGCGCAGTCCGGGGAAAATTAAAAAAGAACCGCGAAAAAATTTTGAAACAGTCACGAAAGGCAGAATAGCAGGGGCAAAAATTAGCGGCGAAATTTTCGAGCGGGCGCGTAAAATCGACGATGAGATCAAAGTTTTCAATGACAAATTAGAGCAATTCCAACAGTACTACGTAATGTAACAAGTAGGCGCCAAATACGACTTCGGGAGAAATCACGCTTAATTTGCAACTTGCAATCAATTAATTGAGGAAGGAACGCAAAAGTAGGGCGAAATTGATCCTTTGCCTACCGAAATCGAAAGAGAAATAGCGAGAACAGGACACGTTTCGGTGGATTCATAGTTAACTACAGGAGGTTCGGGAAGAGTCACAGAAATAAGTGAAGACACGAAGCGACAGGTCGAATCGGAGTTAATGCAAAGCTGGATGAACACGAACGCAAAATTCGAGAATTACGGGAAGTAGTGAGGCTAAAGTAGAAGGCGGGTGAGCATGCCAGGAGGCAATATTAATGTGCCGGCTTCGCTTAAGTTCTCAGGTCACCGAACGAGAGCTCAAATGCATTTGTTAAGGCGCTCCAAAGCTTTTCGTTCTCTCAAATGTTCGCAAAACGCATAAGACATTGTTGCTCCCACCAAGCGCTAGAAGGCAATGCTAAAGCGTTTTTTGGAAACAGTATGCTCGTCGCCAAAACGTTCGATGAGTTCGTAGTTAGGTTCCTAAACCGTTACGGGGGAAAGGGAACAACAAATGAATTTTAAATTTCACTTACGAGCGGCTACTATCGTACTTCGAGCGGGACGATGCGAGACTATGCAGCACGGAAGATAGCGGCTTTGAAAATGTGTTCTCCTCCGTGTCACATGATGAAATAATTTGCATACTCACGAGACATTTCCGTTAAGTATTCAGAACTTATTACGCAGCGTGGGCGTTAGAGATGTGGAAAAGTTTCAAGTATTATTGGGCAACTATGATTTCGCATTTGAAAACATGAACCAAACTCAAAGACAATAAAAGCTGATTAAACGCGATGCAGGTAATCGAAGGCGTAGCAACTTCGTTGTCGAAGAAAGAAAGTAGCAAACACCGGGAAATCAGAGCGCCGGATTAGGGCAGCAGGGCAGGACGGTCGACAGCGCAGTAACGGCTCTGAAGGCGGGCGACCGCACGGCCAAGGTCACCGCGGTGCCGATGGGAAGCGAGCGAACGCAGAAATGTACACGATTCCCACCGAGCACGGTCGCCAAGTCCGAGAAGCGAGGCGTCAGGTCGCTGCAGGTCGAATCTGTCCGGAAAACAACCAGAGTTCGAGTTGATGAGGGTCCCAAGTCGAACATATTACGCCAACCATGCGATCCCTGTAACGGCGAACCGAATAACGAATGAAGGCAAAATTTGTGGGAAAGATGGAAGCCAAGAAAGGAGACAAATGTCCCGTTATTGAAATCAGTTGTGGTGGTGTGCGTAGCAGAGCATTAGTAGACACGGGTTCGATCAGATCTGTGCTAGCGGAAGAGTTGAATGACAGCTGTAAAGAAATAAAGTGCATATTTTAGAGTTACCAACCAACAATATTCGAATGGTAGACGCGTGGGTCGAAATCACACCCAGAGAAGAAACAAATATTAATAGAAGTGATAAAAGGAAGAGTTTGACGTAATCTGTTTAGTTGTAGAAAGTTGATTTATCCATTAATTATCAGGGGTAGACTTTTTGACGGAACACGGCGCTATTATCGACGTAGCAGAGATGCAAATTTTGATCAACGGCAAAAATGTGTGGGAGGATGAAGATGAAAAAGAGAATTCGCGAAATGCACATGGAGATGAAGGAGACGAATCGGAAGAATTCGCAGAAATCCAAATATGTAGCCTTAAGGAAGAAGAAAGAAAATAGAGGAGAAATTAGGAGAAAAATAATGGAGGAAAATAAACTTAGCAGTAGAAAAGCCAATGGTTCATTCTCGTGGGAAGGCAATTTAGAACCTTAGCAGCCGCAATGATTGAGTACCTTTTAATCTTGGTGTAGATGCCTCCTTCCACAATGCCCTGGAGGATTACATTCAATCGACGTTTTTGGGTGTCTTTCATTTGCACCAAGAAAGAAACGTAGGCCGGCCTGATGAGGCATTCAGGCACTATATATCCAAACGAAGTGTCTGAAAAATTGTTCCATAACTTTGGAGCATTTAGCAGAAACGTTAGTCGGTCTTCGTCTGAATGAACGCTGGACCTGGTTCATGTGATCGGCTTAGTAATTCTGCATAAGCCTTTATTCGCTGCTCTATTCCATTAATCGCTTCGAACCTACTAACATAGACAGAAGTTTAAGTGTTATTAAGTTGTAATTTTCTTTCACTCTGAGTACAATAGACTGCCCATTTTTGATTTTTAAAATTGTATGAGTTTCTCTTAATAGTAGAATCGAAATATTATATCAATAATATCTTATATAAATAATATATAAATAATATATTATATAAATAATATATAAATAGTATATTATATAAATAATATATTATATAAATAATATATATAATATAAAAAATATATATAAGAATCATAAAGAAAGAGTAAAACTTCGTCCTATATGAAAAGTTCCTTGCAAATTTTGGACCCATTTTTCACAATATATTGTTTACCGAAAACTGTGAAATTGGGGTCTTTTTACTGAAATCTAAGTTTTAGAAAATTTTACTGAAAGTCATTTGCATCCCTTCGAATCACACATGCAATAATGTATAGAAACAGCTGAAACTTACATACTAAAGGTGTGCTCCATATTTTAAAATAATTAACGATTAGGATGCCTAGCTCGCACACCGCTACAAAACCTTTGTAACACGTTTTCAGTGCCACTGCTCAAGCGCAACATCTCCCTCTTTACATTGCCCCTCGCATGCATCGCTTCAAGTGAAAGGCCATAAAAAGAAGAGACCTCGCTTATTACACGAATATCATAACTAAAAACGACATTTCGCAGTAAGGGCATTAGAAGATTAACATGTTCTGCAATTTTAGTTAGTAAATCAAAAAAAAATCATTGTTGCATTTTAGCTGAGTAAAACGAAACACGACTTTCATGGAGTACAAAGAGCACTGCAAGATCTTCCAATCCACGAACAAACCGGAAAATGACAATTTTGAGTTATAATTCTTATTTAGAGTGATATCTCTCAAACCTACATGCTACCATAAACAAAATAATA
>CAXIVR010000581.1:0-11389 GCA_964035755.1 Teleogryllus oceanicus
TAAAAAAATTTTTAAAAAAAAACTTTTCTCGCCATCACCCCTTTTTGTAATGTTAAAGATGAATAGTCCCCCTCCCTGAAATGAAGCTAAAGCGGATTGGTCAGCCGTCCCGCAGGGGGGCGGGTGGGGAAAACTCTGGTAAAGTTCGGCTCAGGACTCCCCTTTTTTGTGCAAGCAGGAAGCATTGTACTAGTTTTCTGGCAAAAAAGATGTGGTATTTATTTTGGGCTTCAACTGTAGAAGGGGGGGCTTTTTTCGCATTTATGGACTCGGAAACAATTAATTTTAATGAATTAAAGTTTATTTCTTTAACAAATTTTTAATTCCTCTCATCGGTTTGGTCTAGAATTTTCCATAAATTATGTATTTTTTTATCATTGTAACAAAACATCTTTCAGGGAAAATTTAACCCAAAATCGACGGAAAATTTAAAAAAATAAGGATATGAAATACTTTTTAAAAGTGCTGAAAGGTGCCCAAAGAGATGTAGTTTTTCTGTCAATTCCCTTTAAAATCAATCAGATAAATGTTTTATGTTTTACAATTACCTTAAGAAAGATTCTGGTGTTATGTATAGCATAGAACCTTGGTAAAATATATAAATTTCAGGATAAAAAAACCCCTTCAGGGAATTTTTTTCCTGTATGATTTAAATTTTGAATCTTAAGCAAAATTAAATATGAAACTCAAGAAATAAAAGTAAACGATTTTAAAAACCAGTTTCCTACAAATCGATCATTTTAAAAAAAAATATTTTTTTTCGGTATACAACTTTTCTAACCATCCCCCACATCGTTTTATAAAAAAAAACTTACCGAGTTCGGAAAGCCATTAAAACAATTTTCCCACGCGTTAACGGAAAACGTTGAAAACACTCAACGCCCCCGCAGTAAATTTTTTAGTCGGGAAAGTGCAGTTTAAGATGTATCATTTATACTCATTTTTTTTCAAATAGTTTAAAAGCTCATCATCCTGAAAAAATTTTCCCCGGCCCCCGTTTCTTTTGGGGCCTTCCCGCACGAGAGGCCATTGGCGTTTTAATTTCGGGGTGGGAAGAAGGGGGGCATTGAAAAGGGGGCATTGGAAAACGTTAAAGGAGGTTTTCCCCCGGCTTTGCCCCGGGGCCCGGGGACACCATGCGGATGGGAAAAGGAAAGGGGGGAACGGGAGATTCCGGGCTAAGGAAGATAAAGGGAATCTCTGAGAAAAAAATCTAAATACAATATTGGGGGCATTCATTCAATGCCCCAGCTTTGTTCTCTTAAGTTATTTGGAAATGATGAACATTTTAAGAATATATTCCAAATATATTTTAACTGTCAGTATACATTCAGAATCAAAAGTAAAATTATAATTGAGATACATGCAGTAATATAAAAAATTAGCCCTCTTTTTAGTGTTTTAATTTTTTCCCTCAGATTCATTTTCTTCTAATTTTCCCCTCTAAAATAATATAAATTAATAAAAAAATAACGTTTTATATCTTTATTTTTACCAACGAATTGGGAAATTAGATTTAAAACCAACGCTAATCTGAAGCAATATCCACGTTTTCCCCGTTTATGTCTAGGAAAATTTTTCACTACAATATTTAAAATTTAACTTTTAAAATTAAATTTAAAAACTTTTTTTGTTTTTCTTACCATTCAAACTATTACAATTATTTCATTGATTAAATAATTGTTCAGAAAAACTTTTGCCGTCCAATGCCATCTTTTCTTTAAAACTTGAGATAATATGTCGATAGTAAGTCAAATTTCCTTAATTACCCTACCATCTTTTTTGTATATTTTAATGCATGCGGTTCAGATCTAGGATGGGTATGCCCTAATTTCTGGGGAAAATCTAAACCTTTATTCCCAAAAGAAGCTGCAGTTACCCTAAGGCAAACATTAAACAGCAACTCGTGAAAAGGCCCTGAAATGGGGCACTTTGACAAAATTTAATTATGCCCCTTTTGTAAAGGTTACTTGACACAGATTGGGAAACCCAAAAAACATATTGTGGTTTCTCACCACATCAAAAAGGGGGGGTGGGAAAGGAATCAAGAAGATCATATTTATAACTCAAACCTGATCGTAAATCTAATGACTGAATGATCTAAACTCGAACCATCTCCCCGGGTTTAATTTCAGGTAAAGATAGTATGCATCGTTCAATATTATGGAGATAAAATATTTGGGTAGAAATTTCTATTTTTTTTATATTGTTATTAAATTTTTACCCCTGTATACCGTATTCCCCTTTAATTTTTTTCTTTTTCTGCCCTAGGATAAAAAATTGCGTTTAGTGGTGGCACGTCCTGCAACAGCCAGGTGACCAAAAAAGGCCCCGCAAGGCAGCAGACTGATTGATTGATTTTTCGGTTTTTAGGCCTCCTGCTTCGTTCATTGGTCCCGTTATGTAGTGCATGCTTTTTCCCGGGGAAAAGGCGTGATCTTCCCCGCTGGATGGGGGTTCGGCGCCGTCCTCCGTCGGCTATGGGGGTTTCCCCCAATGGATTCTCCCACCAGCGGGGGATCGCCCCCGCCGGGAAAAGCCTAAGGTCCCAACCGGTCTCACGGAATATGTGGTTTTTGCAGTGCTGAAGTGTGTGTGTGTAAGGGAGAGGATAGAACAAGGAAGAGGAAGGGCAGATCGATCACGGCCCGTGGTCTGTTGGGGGCCCCGGGGCCCCCAGAATTTCCTCCAGACAGCGACTGAATTTCGCCTAGCTGAAAATCTTGTGTCAAAAATCCACCCGGGTCAGCCTAATCGAACCCCCCGGTCGAAGCGCTGCTGTGACACAGTTGATGCACTGACTACCGCTACCGGTGGAGAAACAGACCTTCAACGACGACGCCCTTGAGATTTCTAAGGTTTTTTTTTGACCCCCTCTGCAAGTGGATGATGGAAAATATCTTATCTTACAAGGGTTTAAAAATTTTAAAAATAAAGTGGAAAGATACGAAATGCAAAAGATCCCAAAAATCGCACTTCATCGGTTCCTTTCGTTTGTAAGCTAATGTTTTCTCAATCGGGGCGCTTAAGGGAATGGGTTGACGTTTAGTTTCAGAAATCGTTCCCACGCGGGCGGTGACCGCCCAAAATGCCATGTAATTGTTCATAACTCTGCATCTAATTGTCAAAAAAAAGGCAAAATATGACTGTATACGTTTTCCCTTTCGCGCAATTTATCCAAAAATTCATTAAAATTTGACCAGCTGTTCGGGGGTTTGACTCGCGTCAGTGGCAGGATTTTCGACCTACTTAGATGTCTAGGTAAACCAGCCGCTGCCTAAAAGATTCTAACACCTTTATCAGAGCAAAAAAGGGTTATTTTCAATGAGAGGTCCAAAAAAGACTTCGAAAAGATTACCTGCGTCTAGAACCGGGGTTCCCCTGTCACCCAATCAGGTACTGACTAAAACCCGGAACCCATCACTTTCCCCAAATTCTTTTTTTGAATGAAAAACATTTGGGACCCTAATTAAGGGGGGGTCTGGTATATCCCCTTTTTTATTGTCCTTTCTGAGCGCCCCCTTCGGCTATATCGTTTTCGTTAGTGATTAGGCGCGTCAACTGCTCAGGTCATTCTTCGGGTAAGTGTTGTGCACTTACGGAAAAGGTCGGTTCTTTTTCCCGGGAAAGGGGAGGCGTCGGGTCTTATCCCCCCCAGATGGCAAACCCGGGTGGGCACCACAGACGGCTTGCGGGTTTTCCCCCAAACCTAGTAATTTACCGCCCGGGGAATCCCCCCCCCCCCCCCGGGGAAAAGCCCCCGGGGGACCGCCTAAGCTACCGACCGGTCTCCCGACATGCGTGGCGGTGAAAATATTGTTTGATTGTTAGTGATTCCGGACGGGAACGGCTGTCATTACCCGAAGGGGCATTTACTCGGAAGGTGGCGGTGTTCTTTTCCTGCTGAATGGCGAATCCGAGGCCGACCCACCGTCGGCTGTGGGTTTTTCACCCGGAATTCCCCCCAGGGGAGGGCAGCGAAAACCCGGCTCAAAGCCCCGACCCGTGGTCTGGTGCAGTCTCCCGGGATGTGTGGTAGTGTAGTGCATGGGCGGAAGTGGGGGGATGAAAATGGACGGGGGAAAAACCGCGCTTGTTCGTCGGGAAAAAAGAAGGAAAGACCGCAATTTCGGCTAAAGGGAAAAAAGTCCCCTCGGGTCCGAGGTTTTTTCCCAAACCCGGTACCTCCACAACTTCCCCGCGGGACAGACTAACCCCGACCGCCCTCGGCCCTGGATAGTGTAGCGAGTCGTGTGTGTGTAAAAGGTGCAGATGGGACACGGAGAAAGGAAAGACGCGCGCGGCCGGGGACCGGAAGCGGGCTCTGCATCAACGATGTCCTGCAGCCCCTCTTACCGGAGGCCCCGGGTTCCCACTCCCCACGGCGGAGGATTTTCGACCGTTTTTCAGCTGGTCGAATTCAGTCGCGTCTGGGGGAAATTCTGGGGCCGGCTGCTCTGACAGTATTTTTCCGGGGTTTCCCTTTATAAACACCAGGTGAATGCCGGGCAGCCCCTAACAAACGGGCCACGGACCGCGCGCGATCTGCCCCCTTTTCCCTTGTCCTATCCTCCCCCTTACACACAAACCCAACATGCACTACCACATAATTTCCGGGAGACCGTGGGGAGATTAGAGTTGCCCCGGCGGGGGCGGGCCCGCTGGTGGGAGAGTCCGGGTTGGGGAAAACCCCCCTCCCCAGGTAGGTCGGCCCGGACCCGCCACCCGCGGGGAAATCCCCCATCTCCAGCAAAAAAGCATGCACTACCAACGGGTAAAAAGCGTTGACGCCCGTTTTTTGGAATTCTCCGGCATCCGCTCGCGCTTGGGACCGCTGCGACCAACGGCCCCGACGGCGGCGACGGCCCCCCGACGTCGCCGGTGCCTGCGGACAGCGGCACCCACACGCGGCCGCGTCCCGCCTGGCGGTGATTGATGGAGACGCGAGCAGGCGCGCCCCCCCGCCGCCGCCCCCTGCGGCGTTGATGGATGCGATTGGCCGGCGCGCGCCCGCCGCCTCGCTGCCCGCGTCCCCCCCGCGCTCAAGTGCTGCTGTCTTATATTCCTTCATCTCCTGGGAAACCCCAATTCGCCCCCAACAAGGCCCCCCCCCCCCTCTGAAATCCCGCGAAACTCTGGGGGAGAGTTTCGATTAACTTTAAAAAACGGCCCAGCGTCTAATCAATACGAGGACCGGGGGTATTATCCGTTGAGTGCATGCATTTTTTAGCAGACCGGCCGGCGGGGTGACCGGGGCTTTTCAACCGCGCGATTTCGACGAATGCTGTTGTTTCCATGGCAATCGGCCACGCCGTTTGCTTCCGATTTTCTTCGATGTCTCATCTCAATAGTTTTTTCCCCTTCATTTTTATTCTTTTTATAAAAAAAAACAATTAAAAGCTGTGCGTCGTGCAAGGGTAATGTCTGTGCAATTTTTCAAAATTCTGGAAAACCTACCTAAGCTATATTTACTTGTATTGTAATACAGAACGAAAATGGCGTTATTGCAAGGATTTTAACAAAATATTCGCCCCAATGTACTAAAATCTATTTTAAAAAGGCAAATCAGCAATAAATTTTGGTTTTTATCTCTCATTATGTTCTTCGTCAAGGTATAATACATTCTGCAACGACAACATGGGGAACATAAATGAATAGCCATATTTCCCCTGAATCTAGATGACTTGCAATAAAAAAAATTCAATTTAGAGAAAAAAAATAACGGCCATCTCAGCATTTGCTCAAAGGATCAGGGATTTAACGAAAAACATCAATTGAAGTCATAGACCGAAACGAGTAAATATTTTTACAGGTTGTTTAGAATTATACGTCTCAGACTGTATAATTCTAAACAACCTAATAAAACCATAAAAAATTTCTGTTAAAAGTAACGTCCTTTTTCTGATTAGTTAAGCCAATTTTATAGAAATAGTTACGCAGTAGAAACGACTTTATTTGGGTTTTTAAAATTTTTTATCTACACTTACGGGATGTACTTACTGTAGCTTTTTTCCCAATTTTTTATTTTTTTTTCTCAAAAATACAATTAGTACGTCATTTTTGGGAAAATTTATAATAAGATTTTCCAAAAATTTGCCCCAAATTGGAGATTCTTTGATGTACTAAGGGAAAATTGTTGTTGAGGCTACCTTTTTCTCGTTTTCAGTTTTCTGTTAATCAAAATTTATCCTTCACTGTGAAACCCTATTTTAAATTTCGTTTTGGGAAAGAAAAAAAACCCCGTTCCCCTCATCCTCAGATTTTGTGAGCTTGTATTTTCCCAGTAGCAGGCATTTTTTAATTAAAGATTATTTATGATAAAGGCAGAATTCAAGATCCCCCTGCGTAAAAAAGAAGGGAAAATGTAAACAGTGCGTAGTACTAAAAGTACAATGATTATATAAAAATATGAAATGAAAATATAAGAAAATATCAACCCTTTTTCAAGTTGTGTGTTCTTTTGCACACTAATATTTTGTATTTAGAAGGAATAACAAAAGCCGCACAGGTCTGAAAAAAATGTCTAAAGGCCCGAAGAAGAATTTAAACCGTTTTTTCAGGCATAAATCTAGACCAAAAACGACGCCGGAAAAGGAAAAGCAAAAAAGGTTCTATTAAAGAAGGGTGTTTTACATACAACCAATATGAAGAAAAGAGCATTGAGTGAAATTTGTTCTCACGAAACAGGTTTTTTGGCGATAAAGAAAGAACTTTCCCTCATTGATAAAATGAGTCCCGTATCATTTTTATCACAGTGGGATAACTACCAAAGCCTTGAAATATTTCCACATTTTTCCCAAAATGCTTAATAAATTTTTAAAGGGCCCGGAGAGAAATAAATTGGATCAAATTGGGTGCTACAACAGCACATACTTTGTCGCATTATTGGGGATGGTTGGGTTTAAAATTTTAAAATTGCCTTTCTGCGCTAAGTTTAGACATCCGAAAAAATCAAAAAAAAACACATAAAGCGCCTGGATGCATATATGCAATCATTTTAATAGTCAGGGAAAAGTCAAACCCTTTCTTACTAAAAAAAAAAAACAGTATAATTGATTCAATTTGGGCAATATTTGCAAAATTGTACAGACAAGCAAGGATAATTTTACATAAAAATTGAAATACAGAACTAAAAACCATCAAATATATCGACTTAGAAATAGGGATCAAAAATAATGTCCATTTTAAACTTATGTATTCCTCACATTCATATGTTCAATGTAAAATTTTAAACGATCTAGAAATTTTAACAAAAAATTATGTAAATAAAGATCCTTTTCTGATCCATCTCCCTCCCTGGCCTCTAAAATTCTCGAAAACCAAAATGCCATCCTGTTCTGCGCCAAAGGCTTATAAATATATTAAAACCCTTCAAAATAACTTTACTAATTAACTAAATAATGAAAAAAAACCGCCAAAATTTTTTCAAATTTTTTTTGAATTAAATGCAGAAAATGAAGGTGGGCCGTTTAAATTGAGATTTCAGATTCGTTAAAAAAAAATCATTACATTGGGAAAAAACACAGTTATAATGAAAAATATCATTGTTTTTCAAATCTTTTGATCTATTCATATTCTCAAAAATTTTCTTGTTCCACGTAGTTGGTTGAAATTTGTATATTTCATTAATTTTGCATAACTACGAAAAAAATTTTTTTTAAAGATTTAACGACCTTTTTTCTAGGTTGTATTTTTTGAACGGACCTGTAAAGGAAAAAATATCTATCTTCAATTTATGATTTTCAAATACTAAGAGTTTGAATTTTCGAAAATATGGAAGTTCAAATGAAATGGACTTACGCTATTTTTTAAACATGCCTTGTTTCCGGGGAACGAAAATTGGAAAAAAAATTTTCAGCGAGTTTTGAAAAAAAATTTTTTTTTAAAAATTTCGCAAATTTCAAAAAATGCAAAAAATACTTTTTCAAAAAGGGGCTCTTTTTTTAAAAAGCTGATTTTAGAAACGATGTTTTTATTGCAAAATGTTAAACCAATTTCTAATCTTTTTTAAAAAATTTTTAAATTTCGAAAATACGGAAGTTCTACGGAAATATCAACATTTTTTCCGGTAAAAATTCATACGAGAAAATTTTTTTAAAAAGTATTCTTTTGGAAGGGGTTGTTAAAAAATTTAAAACTTCATATATTTTCACAAACGTACGCAAAAATACTCTAAATTTCGAAATTTTATACTTGCTTATTTCAAAATCTTTTTTCAAAACGGATTCCCAGAAAATTTCTATCTTCAATATTTGAGTTGTGGGACGCAAAAAAATGGAACTTTGCATTTTTCGAAAAATCGGGGTTTTCGACAAAAAATGAGTCTCTTCATTTTTTTTAAAAATTTTTTTGCTCACGAAAAAAAAATAACCCAAAATTTTAAAGCTTTCTTGAAAATGCCCCAAAAAACAATGTAAGAACTGCTGAAAATTAAAATACCAGTTTCAAATACAAGGGACCGCGACATAAACCGGATTGGGGAATCAATTTTGAAAAAACGGTTAACGGTTTAAGTCCCATCGTTGACCATGAACATTTTTTTCCGTCAAAAAAGTTTCGGTATTAAGGACTCACAAAATGGATTCTGACTATGCAACGTGTTAGGGGGAAATAAGTTACTATATATTGGTTGAAATGCACCTCATTTTCGCCACCAGGCCGTCTATATGCATTTTTTTGTCGTAAAGGGTTTTTGGCATACGATTACAAACTTTTTCTTCTTTTACGTATGGGCGGGAAAAAAAACTGGGTCTTGAAAAACTTTCTAAAATGCCCAAAAAGTTCTTGAAATCCCATCCCATTCTAAAGAATCTTAGGGGTTTTATTTTGAGAACCCGTTATAGCCTAATGGGCAAATTTTTAAATTTTGATTTCAATAATTTAAAATAGTTACGTTATTGCATTAACTACGATATATTTTTTATATATCAGAAACTGAAAATTTTTTAAAATTTCTCTTAAAACACGAATACGTCCATAGAAGTGTGTGTGATATATATTTTATAATATAGAGTTATCTGACACTAAATATCCGAAAACATTCCCCCAAATTTTTGAAATCCATTGTTAAAAAAAACAAAAACTTTGAACATTGTAATTTATACGTTATTCGTTTTCCCATCTTAAAACGACATTTAAATTATCTATTCATTCAACAATACGAAATAATATTATAGTAAGAAAATCTGGTTTTTATATACGGGTAACGAACAGCTAACCTAGAGGGTACGGGGGGGCCATCCTTTAGGAAACGCTGGGGGTCGACCACACAGCCCCGCGGCATATGTAATTTCTTTTTGCTTTCCCTTTTGGGGAAACCGTAGGGGGCGATAGGTGAAATCCACCCCGGGGAGCGGGGCCCGGAAATGCGACGCGGGGACGGAGGGGGGTCGCCGCGGCTCCGGAAGTGCGTCATATAAATCGGGGGGGAGGTGATTCCGCTGGCGCACCGAAATCCCTTTCCCCCGGGGCCAAGCGGGGGGTGGTTCATCCATTTTCGTTTTTCAAAACGCCCCGATCGCCCCCCTTCCGGTGGGGGTTTCATGAAAGATGCTGCCGCTGCGCGGCCGGCTCGGCGGAAATACGCTTTACCTCCAGCTGGGGGAAGCCCGTTGTCAAACAATGCGACCCCGTGTTTTCCAATCCAGGCAGCTACGTACAAAATTTTGCTTTGAAAACCAAGTAAATGAACTTAATTGTTCGGTTTAAGTTTTCAGATGGAATTCACGTAGATTTAATTGCTAGGTGTTTTTTGTCGGGTTTTCTCCGGGGTTTAAAAAAACGAGTTTGTCAGATCTTCCTGTTTCGCGGGTTTACATTCCCAAACGTCAATACTAAAAATCCAAGACGTAACGAAGCTCCTGATTGGGAAACCCGGGCAGCTAAAGATGGACAGAAGTCTTTATTTTTAAAACCAATTTTTAGTTTCCTTTTAAATTAAACATCATTTTAAAAAACGCAAGTTGAAATGAAATTAGCTCCTATGACAAGAAAGGAGTTAAATCATAGTGGAACCGTGATATAGAAATTGATTTTAAAAATTTTTTGCATTGCGTCCTTTAAATTTTTGGCCCCTGCCCACTAACGCAAATTATAAGCACTTTTTGGGAAAATCTAGTCAATTCGCGAAATATTGTGTCAGGCGCGGGAGATATATAAACTATACAAGACGAGGAAAAAAGCCCGGAAATCACATTATGCTTTTAAAACTACAATCCCTTTTCATCACTAATTGCGCAGCATTTTGGACAACAAAACACTAAAGATTAAAAGAACTTTAATTTCCCGGGAAAGACCCGTTTCCTGCAATTTTGTTGAAACGCGACAAGACTATTCTTTGGGAAAAAGGCAGAGTGTTTTCGTCTAGACTAAAAAGTTCTTCGTCTTCAAAATGCATGCATCGATGCTGACAAATA
The DNA here is from genome assembly GCA_964035755.1 of Teleogryllus oceanicus. Taxonomy (NCBI): domain Eukaryota; kingdom Metazoa; phylum Arthropoda; class Insecta; order Orthoptera; family Gryllidae; genus Teleogryllus; species Teleogryllus oceanicus. Next base: position 10,416 of record CAXIVR010000581.1, read on the forward strand.
GTTATTTTGTATAAAGATCCATTAAAACCGAAGCTTTTGGGAAAAGTGAAAAACCGCAATGAGGCAATGGAATATTATGAATAGAATATGACATTTAAAATAAGTAAAAAATAATTAATAGAAATTCCCATTAGTTTTTTTTCCCTATCATTTGTCTAATTGAAGAAATTCAGAGCCAGAATAATTCTCTGAAACTAGAATACTAAACATGTCACATACAAAGAATGTTTACATTTATTCCTGAGAGATTCCAAAAGTAAAAGGTTTTTCGATCAAATCCAGTTGAATTGGGTTCAGAGTTTTCTTATCAACCCCATTACTCTAAAAAACGACCACCCACAAAAGTTGTAAGATTTTTTAAAAAGTACTCCGATAACTATTTTTTTTGGGTCTAAATAAATCTGTCTTATGTGAAATGATTCAAGCTCAACACACTGTTTGCTTAGAGCACACATTTACATCTGTCAACAACATTGGTCCCTTGTTGGGTTTCCTTAAATTTCAAAATACAATCCTGTTCTTTAGAAACTTCAACACGGTTTTTGGTATGAAATAAAAATACATATATATTAGCACATAAACAGTTGAGAATAGTATAAATAATTTCCCTGAGTCTATAAACAACTTCAGAACGAAAAATCAAGTATCAAACTCACATTGGGGGTATCTTATTACTAGCGCATTACGAAAATTTCTCGTACTGACATTTTCGTACATTTGATTGGGTTTTCTCAATTACCACTTTATTGATCAAGATGATCACAGCAAATGAACAAGTCTGTAAGATTCGAAAATTGGTCCATTTTTTAACCTGTTTTTAGAAGAATGGAACCAAATCATAACCCCAATCCATCGTCTTTCATGGCAAATTTTTTATTGAAATGAGAAATAATAACAATCACCATTAAACTGAAATTTGGGGGTTTTTAATTCTTAAAAAATCCCAAAATTTTTATAAAACCTGTCATTTAATA
>CAXIVR010000583.1:0-17970 GCA_964035755.1 Teleogryllus oceanicus
TTTTGTATAGTTCTAAACAAATTAACAAGTATTGCATCGCAGCTTGGGGGTCAATGACCCCATTTCGTGGGTTTTTCCCCAACTTCTATCCATTGAGCAAATGCGGATAGCCCCTTTTTTTTGCTTCTCAAGTGTAACATTATCTGTACGTCTTCAAAAATTTTCGGTAAATACAATTATTCAAATTTTTTTTCCATGTTGTCCCCAAAAATAACCCGATGGACAACACGGCTAAACCCAAAATTAATTGTTAGTTATTTTTGAAAATGATTTTATTACATGTGATTTTTTTTCTCCTTTTTCATCATTCAAAATTCAAGTAGAAGGGATTGGTGTAGGTTTTTAGAATTTTAAAAATGCAAAATTCACTTCTCCATAAAAATACGCAGCTTAAACTGTTTTACGTAAATAAATAAATAAATAAATAAAAATTAAAACAGTAGACCGTAAATTTACGCAAGTGCAAGACCCAGAAAAAAAGCTTAGTTAATGTTTCCACTTAGAAAAAATTTTAATTAGATATATGTCAAGGAATTTAAAGTGTGTTGCCCTTTTAAAAACCGAGTAATAGATCAAAATTTTCTTAATTATACTCTTTAAATATATTTTTTTTAAAGAACAAAAAAATTTCTAAATATGTTTGGGGAAATTAGACTAGCAATTAATTGTACGGGAAGTGTTAAAACTATAGAATGAATTACAAAAACCCAAATTTTGAGATGACAAAAACAAAAAATTGACGTTTTGGGAGCACACCCCTCAAAGCACGACGGAGGATGGTTTCGAAGTGAAACTTAGTGTGAACCATACTTTCCTAGTTGACCATGTTTCCAATTTTTGGCAATCTATAAATTGATAACTTTTTTCCCCTTTTAAAAAAGCAGAATAAAATGGGCAAATTTGCTAAAATATTTTTTGGGGAAATTTATATTGTTTCTAATAAATTTTTAAACACTTTTTTTTGAAAAAAAAAGCAGTTTTTTGGTGTGGTAGTATTATTCATTTTGGTATTGTGTTTAGTCATTTATGTGAAACAACATTTTTAAAATAACTTTCCCAAATTTAATTCTACACTTAGATAGCCTTACTGACTTTTTTTTTTTTTAATAGTATATTAGAAGAATCTTAGGTCGTTATACATATGCTACAGAAATTTTTTTTGTTTTCGTTGATTACAGATTTATCTAAACACTTGAGCATCGTTTTTTATATAAAGAAAACATTGAACAAGCACGTTACGCTAATTTAATTACCTTTCTAGTTTCTATCTAAAAAAAAATTTTTTTCTTCTTAAGGTCAATAAATATTTTTGATAGAATATGTTTGATCATCAAAACAAAAAGAACAAAAGAATGTTATAAATTAAAAATTAGACAATACTAATTCTTTTGAACCCCCAAGACTATTTTTTTTTCATCACGGGCAGATCCTGTGATGGGGGGGCAACTCAAGAGGACGCAGCTAGAGGAAATGGGGTGTTAAGATCTGGGGAGAAAGACAGAAGATTGCCGCCTAATTAGCTTTCGCACACCCGCATCGACGCACCCATTAATTGCTTATTCACCTGTTAATTGACGGTGCGGTTTGTTGACATGCTTTTTTAAAACGGGATCGTACTCAAAGGGGAACAGAGTAAAAGGGAGTTTTACACTTTTGGGAGACGATTCCAAGTTTATCCTCTGTTCTTTTTTACTAGTGTTAAAGATAGATAAATACAAAAAAGAGTTTAAAACTTGTTAATTTTTATTTTTTAATAGAGAATGAAGTATGATTATAATTATTACTACTATATATAACAAATGTTAGATGGCGATATAAGTGGGAAAAAAATCCAATTTTTAACGTCCTCAAAAAAAAGATAATGTTTGATGACGTCACCCAACAAGGCATGAAGAAGGGCCAGGAAAACGTTTGTACTTGATAAAATTCTTTGCTGATTCAAATCCCATGAAATATGAGGGGAATCAGCATACCTATTGATAAATATACCCCTTTTGGGTAAAAAAAAATCAATTTTTTAATTTTTATTTTTATTAATATATATTACTAATGTCTATAGTGCGCAGATATTGAAAAAAAATGCAGCCCGTCTGGGAAAAGGGGAAAATGATTTGTTTTTGCCCCGCAATTGGGGGAAAAATACAAAAAAAATGAAACATTTTTAATTTTAACAGAAAAAAAAAAATTATTTTATTATGTTGACCGCAATTTTTTAAACGTAATGTTCAAATATATTCTGATCTTTGTATTACCGCATACGACAGGCAAAACCATACAATCGGGAACAATTACTTTTAGTATTCACGGGACCATTTCAAACAGCCAATTTTACTAATCCGGATCCCATTTACATTCTAAAGGAAATTCTGTGGTACATTTAAAAATGGTATTTTTTGGTAGTTTTTTTTTCAAGGTTGTGTAGTATCTCAAACTGCAAAAAGTTAGTAATGCAAAGATGACTATAGGGTTTGATATTATATTTTTAAAAAGTTTGAATTTTTTATCCAAAAAAAATATCAATGATATATTAGCGCAATGTCAATTTAAATAAGATGTTTTCAATTTATTCATTTTATATAAAAGAAATTATTTCGTTCTATTTCTGCCCTAATTTACGTTATGCAAGTTTGAAAATATTTTGTGCTTGAAGAGTGCACGTGAAAGTTTCTTTTGTTTTCTAAATACTATACTTTTTGCCATAAACATATTAAGAGGGAATGTTTCCGGAAAAGCCATAGATGCACAAGAAGGTGGCGCTAGGTACTAAAGTTTTTTATTCATGATTCTTCAAAATTTTTTCGGGGGACCCAAGGGAAAACAGCAATGATCCCTGGGGCTACAATTTTATTAATATAGTAATGAATGTAAAAAAAAATAAAAAATTTTAAAATTCACATTAAAAAGGGAAAATTTTTTTTTTTGAAAATCATTTTGAAAGAAATATATGTTTGACAGGCTTTTTGTTTGGGATTTATTTTGTTTTGGAAACCAAGTAAATTATTGTTATTATAGTATTTTTTTTTTAAATGAAAAATTTGGGATCCATAAAGACAGTATGAAATGTTAACAGAACGACTTTTTTTTTGTATTATATCGGGGAAAAAGCTTAGAAAAGAAATGGGACGTGTGAGAAAGTTAAAAAAAATCAAATTTTTAAATTTATTTTTTTTTACTATATACCAGAATTAATATTGTGCGAGTTAGTAATAAAATCATTTTTTAAAATTTCAGATTTAAATTTTCATCATATTGCCCGGAAAAGCAGCGTTTCCCAAGAAAATCCAGTATTTCATCAACCCCCCGGTCTTATTGCCTCTTATCTTGGAGACGGCGCTTTTTTTTCACCCAAAAAATTCACGAACACGCCTCAAATTCCCGCGGCGCGTGGGGGAAATTTTCCAATGAGGGTCGTTATCCTAGGATTTTTGCCCGCGGGCGTTACCTGACGTTGAAGTTCACTACCAATCCGCCGTCGACCTGTCGGGGGAAAAAAGGCCCTTTGTAGGTTTTACAAGGCCACGTTTGGGAGAACACGGGCCCCGTTTACGAAAAAAAAGTTGTGATCTGAACAAAAAAACTCTAGTGGCTCCCCTGGTTGCCCACTTCTCAGCTGCCGCCTTTCACCCCTTTTTTTGATTGATTGATTGATTTTTTTTTCGCGTTTCCAGGCGCGTCAACGGTTTGGCAAGGTCCCGTTGTTGTATGTTTTTTGGGAGATGGGGGGATTTTCCCCCAGTTGACAAATCCGGCGCCGACCTACTGTCGGCAGGGTTTTTCCCAACCGGACCCCCCCACCAGGGGGCACCGCCCAGCCGGGAAAAACCTCAAGCTCCCCCCGGGTCTCCCGGAATAGGAGTGTGGTATGTTGTGGGGTGTGTGAAAGAGGAAAAGGACAAAAGGGAAGGACAGATCGCGCGCGGTCCGTGGTCCGTTTTGTGGGGGCTGCCCCGGCATTCGCCTGGGTTGATCCAAAAACCAGGGCAGATCGAGACCCCGGGCCCGAATTCCCCTCCAGACAGCGACTAAATTCACCGCTGGGTGTCGAAAATTCTGCCGTCAGGACTCAACTGGACCTCCCGGTCAGAAGCGCTGCAGTGACATCGTTGTCCGGCTACCGCGACCGGTTTCACCCCTTTTGGCATCACCCCCTTTTTCCCAAGACGACCGGGGGGCCCCGGGGCCACTGACTTCCAACCTTTCTTTTTGCAAGAAACAACGGAGTCGGCCTGAATGCGAGGAGGTTTTAGACAAGGGCCGTGCTGCCTGGCCCGGATCGGGGGTTTCAATATCGCCTGGCATGGATTTTTGTGTTTTTGTATTACGGTTCTTCCTGCATTTCCCCCGTACAGTTAAAAATCCAATGATCCAAGGGCTTTTTTTTTAAAATTTTAAACGTAAAAGAAACAGTTAAAAACTGCGTATGACGTCCCAGGGGGAAAGTAATTGTGACATTTTCAAAATTCGGACCCCAAACCAAAGTCATATATTTAAATTTTTTGATTTTTCAAAGGAAAAAAAAAAACTCCCATGTAATAAATCTATTTTCAGATAAAAAACAATAAATTTTAAATTTTGGGAAAGTGAAAAAACTCCCGTAATAAAATCTATTTTCAAGGATAAATAGCAATAAAGAATTTTGTGGGGGAGAAAAAAAAAAACCCCTTTAAAAAAAATCATTTTCAAAGATAAAAAAGCAAAAATCTCCCTCCTTCCTCCCGCGACAACAGGGAAACGAAAATTTGAGAATTTGTATTTCATGAATTTAGAAGATACAAAAAATAAGTTACATTTATGCCCAGAAGAAACAACCATTCAGTATTTGCTCAATGGATCGGGGAAACTGGACAAAAACCCCATCGAGATGGGATTGTTAAAACCAACCTTAAAAACCTGGGGAGAGGAACTTTATCACAACCGGTTCCGGGGTTTCCCGCATACATTATAGGTGGGGGGTTGCAGTTTCGCCGTGCCGTTTTGGGGGAAAGAGGTCCCCTGTTTGAACACCGCGTTCCCTTTCCCCGGGGACCAAGCGCGTGCGAAAAAGCGACGCCCCAAGGCAATTAAGCAGCAACGCGCCGCAAACGTTCTAAAGGATGCAAGATACTTATCTATAAATCCCCAAGTTATACCCAAAAAAGGGGTTCTGATGACAGCAGTTGCAGCTATTTTTTTCATTTAAAAAATGTAGATTGCAATGTAATTAATATTTTGACGATTAGTATAAATTTTGATTAATCTTTATTTATGACCATGTTCTAATGATTCATTAGTGAACTTAAGGATGCACAAAAAGAAAAGGTTTTAGGACAAAAAAAATAAATTTTTATAAATAAATCGGAAAAAAAAAACCAAATCTTATTGTTTTTTGTTCTTCATAATAATATTTTGGGAATAAAATAAGTTTTCTGAAATTGAGGAATGGAAAGCATAACGTAAACAGTTGATGAAACAAATTTTGGGGAATCTTTAAACAAAATCAAAAAACGACCGGGGGTTTGCTTAATTCGAAATTTTAGTAATCGTGCATCTCAGTTTAAAAAAAAGAGATGTAGGGGCCATTTTTTTGAGAAGAAGAAAATTAGAATAGTTTTTTTATAAAAAAGGAACGCCCAAGGAATCGAGGGCAGAAAAAAGGCAAAAATTAAAATTTTGAGAATACAATTTTGGGAACGTTTGGGAGGCGAAATAAAAATTTAAAGGGTTTTAAAAATTGTTATTTAAAAAAAGAATGAAACAAGAGATACATTGTCGTGACGCCATGATGATGACGAGCGGCGAAAATATTTTATTAAATAAGGCGCTGGGGGAAAAACAAATAACAATTATCAGAGAAATTTCGGGCAAATAAGAGGCAAAAGATAGGAGATAAACGTTAATAAATGAAAAGAAAAAAGATTTTTCGTTTATGTTCGGCGCAAAGGGGTATCTCTTTATTTGGGGAAAAAATTTTAACCTGGGGGGACAACAATGCCCCAAGAAGAGAGTTTCGAGCAGGGGGAAAGGGGGGTCCGTGTTAGACCGCATGTTTATGTTTTTCCCGGGAATTTCGTTTGGTTTATCTTTTTCTTTAAAGGCACGAACTTTATAAAAAAAAGTAAATGTATCAGCATAAGTGGGGATAATTGAAAAGGGGAATGGGGGTAATAGTTTTTTTTGACGCGGCCTGAAGCAGTAGTAGGGGGAATTTGTATCATGTTTAAAAACAGAATTTTTGGGGGATTCCGGGGAATATTGAAGGAAAGGAAAAGTTTTTTTTTGTGGACATGGGCATCTAGGTGTGTTTGAAATTCCGGAACTTTGGGTTTCGTTTACGGAAAATTTTCGCGCTTTTCCCCAATTGTAAGTTTGACTGGAAAAAATCCCCCATATGGTGGCTGGGTTGCAGAATTGCGCACGAGGGTGTGAAATTGGGGGGGCGACGAACGGCCTGCCGCGACCCCAACCAGCAGACAGGGGAAATAAATTGATTTATTTTTTGCGCAAAACGCATTTCTTCAAGATCAAGTCATGTTAAATTTTACAAATTGGCAAATATTGGTATTAGAAGGGATTCGGGGGAAAGAGTTATTTTTTAAAGGCAGAGGAAGATTTTTTTTGTTTTTTTTTCGGGAATTTTTTTGTATGCCATTGAAGGGATTTTTTTGGGTGTTATTGTTGGGGTTTTTAAAAACGAGAGAAACCCGTTCGTCATTGATAAAAAAACAAGATGAAACCAACGTGTTTTTCGATAAAAACCCCTTTTAATGACGTGTTGTGATTTATGGTAGTTAGACATGACCCACCCCCGCGTTGACGAGTATTAGTTTTAACCCCGTTAGGACCTACCACAAATTCACGACCCCTAAATCTTCAGAATTTCGAAAAGGGTTTGCAGAAAGGGCTTTAACGTACTCGTATTTAAAGACGAAGGAGACGAATTTTTTTCAATGCGCTTAGTGATATTCTCAAAATTGAAATGTGATTGAATTTTTTGTTTCTCGGGGTTTTCTAGTTTCGGGGGTGCGATGTTGACTATCTGTGCCGGGGCGGCCTTGAGTTACAATCCCCGTCGACAAGATGGTTCGCACGGTCTTCCGACATCTGCGGTAGTGTAAAGCACATAAGGAGAGGGTAGGGGAAGGAAAGGGAGGAAAAAATTTGTCCCGGGCCCGGGCCTATGTTACAAAATCCGATCAGCGCGAATTTTCCCGAATAGTGGCTAAAATCACTGCTCTGAAGCTAGTTAAAATCTGCTACTATTGGAACTCGAAACCCCCGGCCTTCTTTTTAGAGCTTGGGCGCCCGCGGCGGGTTCTGAGGTTAACCAGCCGGGTGTAACTGTTCAGGTAGGGGGCTATTCAAGATGTCATGGGGTCTGACCGGGGGATCCTGGTGGGGTCCTGACACCAGGATTTTCGACACAGTTTTCAGCCAGGCCCCAATTCGGTCGCTGTCGGTAGGGAATTTGGGCCCTCTCTGATCGGTAGTTTTCGGGGTTTTTCCGTCAACATCAGGTGAATGCTGGGGGATCCCCAAAAGAGCCACGGACCGCGCGCGATCTGTCCTTCCTCTTCCTTGTCCCTCCCCCCCCTTACACGCACACTTACCAACATGCTTTACACTACCACATTTTTCCGGGAGACCGGGTTGGCTTGAGTTTCCGGGTGGGGCGGGGCCCCCCTAATTGGAGAGTCCTGTTTAGGGGGGAAAAGACTAGGCGACGGTAGGTCGGCGACGGATCCTGCCATCCAGAGGGGGAAAAACACCGCCATCTCCGAAAATAATGACTACATTAACGGGGCTATTGACCGCAATTGACACGTCCGGAAACACGAAAAATCAATCAATCAAAGGATGTCTATTCAAGACAATGTTAAAAAAATTAAATATTTTCGAAAGAAAATTTTGTTTATATGTTTTCTAAATATGGATTGGGGGAGGAAAAATGTTGGAGGGCTTTAATTATTATTTTCTTGATGTGGTATCTCACATCCAGCTATATTCGTAAAGAATGAATATTTCTTTCCATTTTGCTTTTTACTAGATACAATTAATTCAAACTAATACAAAAAACAAAGAACAAAAAACCTGCAACTAGATTAAACAAGTAGAAATAGATTACTCACAAACATGTTAAACTCGACATAAGGAAAATATTTTGATGCATGGATAATAAAGAAGAAGAAAATTTAGTACGGGGCTGACACAAATTAAATGCCCCCTAGGAAAATAAAAAATTTACTTGAAAAAAACCGGGGGAGCCTATCGTTTATATAAACGCAGTAATTTCGAGAAATGATTTAGATTCGGGTAATTCAAGAGAAAGAACGAAGGGGGAGGGGGGAGATGGCCTGCGATCGGGTTTACAAACACGCCTGCCGGAAGGTGGCCAACCCGCTTTTGTATTGGGGTCTACCCGACCCCATTGATCTACAGTGGGTAGTGGTATATCAGATCCCCATAAGGAAGTATTTTTGAATCTACGGGCCATGCGTCCAATCGATATCACAGAGGGGGGGTCGATTAATTTGGACATCGAAAACGAAACCATAATAACCTAACTCTAAAGGGAAAAAGTTTTTTTTGATACAAAACCTTTTTGTATTCTGTGTTATTTAAATTTCCTACATGAGTACTTTACTTAGTACTCTACATACTATATTGAATGTTAAGAAAATTTTACATCTTTTTAAAGAGTTTTGGGCATACCCATATTCCCTTAAAAAAAACTAACATTTTTTTTAGACTATTGGTGGACCGTATTACGAAATATCACGAGGCTAGAGCTTTGCAACGAACGTGAATAAACAAGGTAGATTTTGTTTTTTTTAAAGGCATTAAGAGTCGGGATGCTGAAAGAAAAAAAATTTTGGGATTGGGCAAAGAAGTTTAGACGATTGAAAGCTCAGCTACACCAAAATATAACGAACATATGGATTGGCTGGGTGGGGAGAAGGACGGCCAAATGTTAGAAAAATGAAGGTAGTTAACACGAAGTCTTCGAGGGGGTGAATCATGCAGGAAGATTTCATTCTGCCGGCATCGCGCTTCTGAACTGATCGTAGGTTCGTGGGGAAGGGAACGAGTACAATCTAAAAGTCAGAATTGGGTTATCAGTGAAATTTTAAGGACAGTGAATGATATTGCAGATATTTTCATGTGGAATATATTGATGTAAAAATTTGGGAACTTTTGGGAGTGGTAATCGAGTTCGGGACTAGTCATAGGACGTAATCGACTGATAATTTTGATAGTTTGAGACCAGCTTGATAGGGCAGAAGAGGATTTTTTGGGAATTTTGGGACTACGGCAAGATCGCAAGATATTTCGACTGAGAAGTCTACGGGGGACATCAACGAAGAATAGATAAGTTAACCGCGGTATAAAATTGTAAATTGAAAGATATCTTGATCAAAGGCATAACTTAAATTCACAAAATTTGTTTGCTAAAAAGGTAACAATAAACTTTGTTAAATTTTGTTCTTTGTTAAATTTTTGGGAAACTCGTAAAATGTAATTTTTTGTCTTGTCTCTCACGTCCGAAATAGTTACACTAGAGGCAATTTCTCACTTTAGTACATTTATAAATACATGTGCTTTAAATAATGTCAAAAATTTTCCCGAAAACTCAGTTTTCTGTAAAAACCAAAAATTCCGCATTTTTAGAAGGTCAAGCACCATTTTCGAAAATGGCTCCAAATTTTTTAAAATCTTTTTAATGAATAGTGCTAATTGCACTATTTAATTAGACGTAAATTTCATTTTGCAGTAATCTTTGTTGTTTTTTAAATTACACAAATGTAATTTTTAAATATCCCATTAATACATACATTTTCATAAAATCATATACATTATTGCATTTGTTAGTGAAAGTATTGCAAAAGACTTTAAATGAAGTTTTTCAAAAATCAATAGATTCCTATGAAAAGAGCTTAAAATATCGCTTTTACAGTAATGCTTAATCGCCATTTTCTTATAACGGCTTCAAATTTTTCAATGAAAATTGTTATTTGACACTATACGACGTTATAGCCTTATTTAATATATTTAAAATATAATTTAGGTTATACTATTTTGAAACCCAAATGTTGGAAAAATCTTTGAGACGCAAAAGATGGAAACAGACAAGGAGGGACAAGATTGTACAGTACCAGTAACACCAATGAAATTAGAAAATTTTACTACAGGAAAGTCTGTGCCATTTTTAGCATATCTAATTTCAAATATATTTTTTCATTACAGGTGCCCAAGTGGCTCCGGTTCTGTGACCTGAAGCATGGAATCCGATCAGCGGGAGAAGTAAGAGAAAAGAAATCTGAATTGCATGGAAATATCTTTGAATAATCTATTTTTTGGTGAATACACTGATTCATGAATAAATAGGCAATGCAATGGTAGTATTCTAATCTCAAAAATAGGTTTTATTTTATACAAAAATTGTCATAACTTTCACAACAAATGGATGCTACTTGCCGTGCTTATTGATTTAAGTTTTTAAATCTTGCGGTCGTCGGTAAAATCATTCGATCTGAGTCGAAGAGAGAAAGAGAAAATACGACAACGGTGAAGATCTTCCGAACAAGACCTACAAATCCTCTGACCCACAAGTGAGTGCAATTTCTTGTATTTTCGAAAATAGTGCTTTTATCAACCCCAAATAACCACGGTCCTTTTGGTGTGGTTATGAAAATCTAAACCAGGCAACAAAGTTATTAATGCCTTCAGAGGGGAAAACTTTCTCTTGAAAAAAAATAAAATAAAATAAAAATTTCGAAGTCAGAAACAAATAAGCATATAAAGTAGGAAGTGGATTTTAAAAAACGTAATGATAATTATTTTATTCAAGACAAGACTTGCAGAGAGAGGTTTAGAGGCTTTGTTCCCCGGTTTTAGACAATACAAAAAAAGGAATTAAAAAGGGGTCTACAAATGTACAAACGAGGAAATTAGAAGCTTCTCAATCAGAAATAGAAATTGAAGATGTCAAAAGATTAAACCGAAAAATAAAGATGTCCATTCGGGCAGTGGTGAGGATTGGATCCGAGCCAAACTGTTCTGATCTCTTTGTTGGTCAGTCGGCCCCCCTGACATTTTTCATGTACAGTAAAGTGGCCCGTACGACTGACCAATGCAATGCTTCAAATGTTTCCATTTCGGTCATACCCCAAATCCTGCAAAAAGGGAAAAAAAGTTTGTTTTTTTTTGAGGGGACCTTAAACATGAGAACAAATGTTCTTCTCAAACATCTAAATGTTCTAATTGCAAAGGCACACAAATCTATTGATACAAGATGTCAAGTATATCAAAAGTACCACGAAATTAATAAGGTAATGGCTTATAATAATATATCCTTCAATGGTGCTAAAAAAAATGTAGACAAATTAAACCTCCTTTACTTACAAAAGAAAATTTTCCCGAGCTAAAACAACACAAGATCACAGATTAAAAAAACAAACAAATACCTTATCTACGTCTCATCAGTCTCATCGTCAGTGAAGTTCCATGATTAATTCTGCATTGAAATCCAAAGATGTTGCAAGATTGACCCCAGAGGAAGAGCAACGTTCATTTTCCCAAATCTTCACTTTAAAATTTGTTTCCGGTAACATTTCCAGCAATGTTTAAGGTACCTACCGGAGGACATTTACGAAGTGAAAATCAGCCATATCTGAAAGTGAGCTTCCCAGAATAATACTATTGCTGTAAATTACAGCTCCTCCCTTCTACTGTTGAAATTTAAAATTAGCTAACCGACTCAGAAAAGTCGTTGATGAATGTGAAGACGTATGGTTGCATCAAGGACAAAGGAAGTAAAAAAAAATAACGGGCAGATTTATTTTTAAAATAATATCAAATAATAATTACTAATTAGTATTTATTTAATGTTTCTAACCTCCACATGAACGCTAATCGAATAAAACATTACAGGGAAGTGTAGAAACATAAAAATAAACCTGATATACATAAATACGCAAATGATTACGTTTTTATAATACTTCTGGGAAAAATGGTTAAACCTGAAGATATTAGATCCGACGACGCAGTGACGGAGCGGGGGGGGGGGACCATCGATAGATTGAAGTTATTATCACTGGGGAAAATTGAAGGGGAACATTATTTTTTTTACTTTTAAATAATTATAAGAAACTTTGGGTTTTATCTGTTAATTAAATATATCGTTTTTCTATTTATTCATTGTTATAGGTTTTAGACATAAATTTTCCTAATTATTGCAAATTGTATTTTAAAGATTAACAAAAAATTATATCCGTTATTTATATTTTTATACAATCATTTTTGTTCGTTCTTCTGCTTTTCCCTTTTTCGTTATGTAATTTATTTTTTTATTTGCACAATTGTTATGGTCTTTTTTAAATTTTTAAATTTTTTCCCTGTTTCAGTGTTTTGGCAATGTAAACATATGTTTTAATGCCAATAAAAATACTATAATACTATTCTAAATTCCTATATGCTCATGAGTTTATTATGGAACACAAATCACTTTTTATTTACACGTTTTCCGGGACTACAAATATGACATAAAATAAAATATTGCATCATCGTTTTTAAGATATATTAATGCATAACATAGAAGAAGTACCTAAGAGCACTTAATATCGTCATGGGACCGTCAGTGAAAACTGGGGTGTGGGGGGAGCTCTCATTTGCAATTTTGTAGGGCTTCATTGAGCGTTAATCCGCCACTGAGTACAACGCGGGTGAGAGATACTTGGAGGGGGAAAAGATATCCGGCGGCGCTAGCCGAATTCGTTTACTACTCCCGTGAAGTCACGAAGGTTAAGCAAATTCGGGGATTCGCGGGTTCTTGGTTGGGGGACCGCCAGGAACCCTGGATCAACGACGTCGAGCCCTGGTCGAAGGGATAAAGGCACTGACTGACCCCGACGTGACGAGACTGAAAAAAATAGTAATTACTTGGGAACGGAGGATTACTCCAACAAAAGCGCTCAACGCCCAACAAGGGTTTAGGACGCTTGCGTCCAACAAATTAAAGAAAAGAAATCCGAACCGATGTAGGTCTTGCCATCGTGGGGCACCGCCACCTTCCGCGATAAAAAAAATGTGCCCCCCAAGGAGTAAATGCTTTACAGTTGACGCGCCCGGAATCACTAATCGACCAATCAATCAACTAATCAATCAGTAAATCATTTATTGAACCACATTGGGATCCTTTTGGAGCCCCTGACCTCAGACGCTCGAATGCTTTGCGCATGTTGCATCAGCCTAGCTACACCCCTGGAAAAGCGGAAGATAATGACGGGCCCTTGGGAAAAGTACAAAAAGACTGAAACTACATTTCGCCCTCAGTAAACAGGATTGGGGGGTCATAGCATGGAGCGAGTGAGAGGAAATAAAATATACTAAGGAGTTATTAAAAGGGTATTTAGTATGATTTGGTTGCAGGGTTTCTTATTTTATTGTCCAACATTCGGATGTGAAGAGCGGAGGTGTTGAAAGAAGAAATAGATTTTCAAAAAAAAAAAAAAAAAAACTTAAGACAGTGGGCTGTCAGGGTATAAGTTAGAAAATAAACTGGGAAGTAAGTTAAGGAGAAGGAGGGAGAAATAACATTAACGCATGAGGAGTTTTAAAAAATATCCCGAGGTATACCTACAACATGTTGGAAAGAGATAAAGGGAGAAAGTAGTAGGACTAGATGTAGATGTGTGGAGAAAAGGAAGACGTTTTTTGAAGAAAGAAGATATTTCTCAAAAGGTGTATAAGTGTTAGGAGTCAGGCATAAATTTAAAAGAAGTTTTTAAAAGGGAGATACAGGAAGTGCAAGAACAGGAGGTTAGGGGGGAAAAAAAGGACAATGATTTTACAAGGAAATAGTAGATTGGGGTATTCCGAGATACCTTAAACGAGTAAGAAATGAGAAAGATTTAGGATAAAGAGTTTTACGGTTGGGAAAGAGATGAGAAGTAAGTTTCTGCAAATATGACGGAAATGCTCCGACTGATATCGCAAAATGGCTTCCAGGATTGCTGTCATCACTTAAAAGTCGAAAGAAGGTTTAATTGCGGAAAGGAACTATTTTGAAGGAAATGCCGGATATTTTCGTTATGGTTACTTTTTCTTTTTTGTGGGGAACTCTATTTCTTCTCTTTGTTTAACATATTCAATTTTTTTAATCTAGTAGATACAGCGAGTCCAGCGAATAGTAGTAGACTTCCCCTCTGCCCAAGCTGCAAGATCTCTAAATACCATGCACGCAACCTGTGTCAGCCTGACAGACGCTCAAACTGCATATGATTTTTGGGCTCTCATTTTGCTAGATGCAAAAAGAGGAGTATTATTTCGTGAGCATTAGGAACCAAATCAAAAATCATACTCTTTTGTCCTTGATAAGACTAGTTTCATTACAAGGCTCCAACAACACTCGTGCATTTCTTCATAATTCATAGATAGTGTAGACAACCAGTTTCTGTAAATGGATGGAAACAGGGTTTCTGAAGCTCATGCATGTGAAGTACAGATAGTACAGGAAGTGGAACCAGTGATTGAGGATTGAAAAAAAAACAGAGTGTCTTGGAGGCATTTATAAGCTTACGAAATTTGCTTCAAAGCATCTGTTGAAAATTATGCTGTAAATTAAAAACATTATTACAATCTCTAGACGGTACAATTCGCAAATTCAAGGCTTTTCTTGTTGCTGACGAGTTGTACAGCATCGAACACTTGTAAATCAATAAATTAATAAAACATCAGTAAATTAATTAAGATACAGGTTTTATTGAAGTAGTAAAAGTACTATGTACTTATTTAAATTCCCTTTTGGGAATTGCGAGTAATATACATCAATATATTTATTAGAAGTTGATGTGCTCAATCGAACATAAATATTGCAATTTTTCAGTAGTAAAGTGATTCAGAAAATGCTTTTTTCAATAGGTTACCCACACATTAAAAGAGATATTTATTTATTAGTCCTACTTCAGACATAATCATCAGAGGTACAAAACGTGATTAAACAATAGTATTTTTTATTTAAAGAATGCCTGAATTTTCAAAGATTGAAAAATAATAAAAGGGATTAAATGAGAACCTACTAGAGAACGAATAAACCTTAGCGGGAAGAGCTCAGTGGGCGGGCGGGGACAATGGACAGAGGAGGCAGGACTCATGAGGCAGGAGGGGAGGACGACGGGGGGGCGAAAATAGGATGGACGGGTGGATTGGGCGGGGAGTGAAGAACTGCCGTGGTGGGCTAAGTTTCCCAAAAACGGAGAAGCTGGTTGGAATAGGAGAAGCGGGCGGAGGCGATGAAACGGACTGGGTGGATAGAGATGTACATTTGAACAATTTCTTCCAGGAGACCGCTGGGAGCTGAGAGTTTTGCCCCGGCTGGGCGGTCCCCCGCTGGTGGGAGAGTCCTGGTTAGAGGAAACCCCATAGCCGACGTTAGGTCGGTGCCGGATCTGCCATCCAGCGGGCATCTCCCGAGAAAAAATCATGCACGACACTAACGGGACTAATGACCGAAACTGTTGACGCCCCCGGGAAACACGAAAATCAACCAATCCCAATCAACTATCAATATATAATAAATTTATCCTCCAGAAACGATGAATTCGACCTAGCTGAAAAGCTAGTGTCGAAAATCCTGCCGTTCGGGACTCGAACATGGACCTCTCGGTCAGAGGCGCTGCAGGACATCAGTTGATGCTGAGATACCGCCCCCGGTATTTTTCTCGAAAATGGTTCCAAAATTATAAGCGCAGCTTAAAAATAATGGGAGACAAGTGCATTTCGGGCCCTTTTTCCATTCAACTTTTTACTACACACACAAAAAAGTTTGTTGGGGTACTGCCCGGCATTCGCCTGGTGTTTATCGGAGAAACCGCGGAAAATTACTGATCAGAGCAGCCGGCTGCTAGAATTCTCCTCCAGACTGACTGAATTCGACCTAGCTCACAAGCTAATCGAACCTAGGATCTTCGGCCAGAGTCGCTGCAATGATATCAGTTGATGCATCAGCCATCACCCCCCTGTTTCCCTTTTTTGTATTGGTGAAGTTATTAAATGGAGAATTATTAAAACGTTTCTTATTTCCAGATTTTAAGGGGAAAATTGAAAAAAAGAATCAAAACAATTTATTTCAAAGAGCCTCCGAAAAAATTAATTTTCAACAAATGCCACAAATGCTAAATCTTAATTTATATAATGCTACTAGCAACCGGAAATTCTTCGCTATAGCAATGTATTACACTTCACATGCACTTGCTCACGTGATTGTTAATCACGTTTCCCTACGCCTGCAAAAATTTTAATAGATGAACTACTTTCGCGAGTATGCGTTTGTTCTGTATCCAGGTTTGGACATGGTTGTCAAATATCCTGTTGTTAAAAAATTCTCCTTCAAGGTGGGCATGCATTCGCCATG
Source organism: Teleogryllus oceanicus (assembly GCA_964035755.1). Classification (NCBI taxonomy): domain Eukaryota; kingdom Metazoa; phylum Arthropoda; class Insecta; order Orthoptera; family Gryllidae; genus Teleogryllus; species Teleogryllus oceanicus. The sequence continues at coordinate 16,388 of CAXIVR010000583.1, forward strand.
ACACTGTCTTGAGAAATTTAATTTTCATGTCCGAAATAATATTCAAGTAATAAATCCAGCCGATATTTCAGGCAGAGGCAGAATATCCAGCAATGACACGCTTAATTCTTGAGCGTGCGGCGGTTGCGTAGTGTTCAGGGGGGCTTGAAAGCATAAACGCATAAAATCATCAGAACGCGCGTCTATTTCGACTGATGTACGCACATTCCCTTGTATTATGCCTATATTCTTCACGCTATGCAAGATAAGTTGACAAACTTTAATTGAATCGAATGAGCGGTACGGCAGCGAGTAAATACTAAAAAACAAAAATGGATTTTTGTGTATTAGATAATGTGACAAGATCTTGTTTTCAAAATGCTATTTTTAAACATTTTAAGTAAAACATTTTATCGCTCAAATGCGTCGTGCAAGTGCACTTGTACCTCGCTTGCACAAAAATGGGCGATGTCCTGAGCCGAACTTTTTCCAGAGTTTTCCGACCCCTGCCCCCTGCGGATCGAGCCACCCAAACCGCTTTAGCTTCATTTCAGGGAGGCGGGGCTATTCATCTTGAACATTACAAAAAGGCGGTGATGGCGAGTTATATTATAGTAAATATTTGAATATAAATATTAAATCAACCAACAGATTTACATAAATTTTTGTATATACATTTAATTACATAAACAAAGGCATGCAATTTCCAGTAAAACATATTTTAAAACTGTTATAAAACGGGTTTTTGCAAAAATAACACTGACAACGACTATTAAGCTCCATGTCTACATTTCGTCGTTTATTATTGTAATATTTAATATAAAATGCAAATAATTTGCATTGTATGCATTGTCTAACCTAGTTATTTTATTAGAAAAATTAATAACTTAAAGAAATACGTTTTAGAGTCAGTTTCACAAACACGTCTCCGAGATAGCAGCTTTCAGTTGTGAAATACTTCATCATCAATTTCTCAGATGACCCAATTAAAAATACTATATGGTCGTGGACATTAATATTGTAATAAAATAGTTTTGATATATACAATACTAAATAAACTTAAAGTATTTAAAGTTCTATTTAGTCACAATGAAAGTTTTCTACTGCAGACATTATAATTGTAAGTGCAGCTGTAAGCAAATGAATGATTATTGATCTTTTGTTTTGGGGATCACAATTAATTACCTCTTCAATCTAACGTTAGGGTGATTGCATTTTACATGGAGTTCTTTACCGCAAATATTAAAAATCATATGTGATACCTAGTCTTTGAGGACTTTTGCGTGAGAATCAAAAACGACATATGACTCTTATATAACATTTTAATATCTTAATGTTTGCGAAGGTAGAAACACCAGCTTTCGTCTATTAGTGAACATTGGAGGAACACACACACACACACACACACACACACACACACACACACACACACACACATACACACATACACACACACACTCATATCAATATATTACTTACATGTAATTTATGTATGATTTCCAATCCAACGCAATGAAATTAATATATTTATATTATTATAGCAAGTATATTTTTACTTTACGATATTTTTATTTTCGAGAGACGAGCAATGCACACAAAGTTTT